>JAUMHQ010000075.1:5521577-5531832 GCA_032361165.1 Enteromius paludinosus | reverse complement strand
GTAGATTCGTCCAGTAGTATACAGAGGCATCTGATGGAAGCAGGTTAAGCCCGCCTCCCAGAAGGCGGGTAGTAAGGGAGCTTGGCCAGACTAAGCTCCTTTGAGCTTTACAGTCGCAGAACCCAGGCTAAATATAACCTACTTTACATCACGCTTTCTTCAAACCTAAAAAAAAATTTTACTAAGACGATATGCCAGTTTTTTTTGTCTGTCTGTCTTTGAATCTGTAAATAAATAATCTGACTTAAACTATCATGAGCACCAGCGCCTCAGCGAACAGCAGTAATTAGAAATGCGAGTACATCAAAGCACAGAAGTGTAAAGAGAGGTTCAGAAAATGTCATTTGGATGAGTGGCTGTGATTGACTATTGGATGTGTCAGCCTGCAGGTGGAGGTCAGTGCTGGAGAACGATGGCTTTAGAACGGACTGAGGCTGAGTAATCACTGCGCTGACATCACAAGTCCTGAATCAATATCGGACAGAAGATCACACCCAGCCTCTCTTCCTGCAGATTAAGCTGTTTTAAAGGTGCGAGCATAATTGCTTACTAAAAACGCTATATCCACTTCCTGTCTTTGCATTGTGTTTGTAGGTTTAATTAGCAGAGCAATGACACGCTAATGGGAGCGAGACAGCCTTCCCGGAGGAGGAAGGCAAGGGGAAGATTGCCAGCTTTCTTCATCCTGTGTTGACTTTCCCAGAATGATGAAAGCAAGATCTCAGAGTGTGTCCTCCTGACCTCATAAGATGAGCAGAGTGTGATGTGTGCAGCTCCGGCAATCTCTGCTTGGTGCCTGCGGGCCTGATTATGATGGAGATGAAGCCGGCACATGAAGTCGCCATACAGTTGCTCCGGCCACCCACACCCGCCTTGCACCACGCAGTCAGCTGTGCCGCTCTGACTCACGGCTCGCTGGCCAAATTTCAACAGTAAATCTGACATCACGAGAATGATAACGGCGCGGGTTCAGCCAAGGATCCAAAAAAAGACGGGCGATCTTCGCCTCTTGATTCTTGAGTGCTCCTCCCAAATGAATGAATCAATCTTGATTTAACACAGTGCCCTTCAGTAAGACTTGCCTTTCACTGTAACAGATAGTAAAACGCTGGGCTATGAGTAATTTTATATCATCATAATGGTAGGTTACATATCACGATGTGGTTATTTTTGTTGGAAACCACAAAATTGTTTATATTACACAACAAATACATGATACATCAGAGATCAGTGCAAGTCCAGCAACTTATTACGAATCACTTATGTAAAATAAACAAAAACACTATTATCACAAAACCGTTTCAAATTGTACTTAAGTTATTATTTTAATATGTAAAATTAAAACTACACAATACACATTTGATACATTTGTGTTAGGAAATTCTATTATATAATACAAACATGCATATTACAGTTTATTATGCTTTCGTGTACTGCCATGTTCTTACTTATTAATATAATTAATAATAATTATATTACTTTTTAAATGTCATTTTATCATTAGATATATATATATATATATATATATATACCAATTTAAAATAAACTTACATTCACAAGTATATAGTAAACTTTTCATAAGTATACATTTTATTGTAAAAATGGATAGACAGACAGACACACCGACAGATTGATTGATTGATTGATTCTAGGGCAGTTTGAATTGGTGGGGTTTACTGAGGCTTAAGGAAGAGAAACATAGATACAGAGCAGGAGTTGGACTATAGAGAGACAATATACCGACAAAAACAGAGGGAGGGAGAGAGAGAGAGAGAGAGAGAGTGGCCTGAAGCATTCCACTTATCTCACCCCTCACTGTTTGTCGATGATAACAGCCTATGGTCTCTTACACACACTTTTGTCTGCAGTCAAAAAAAGCAGAAAAATAACTCAGATACTCCTCTCGTGACAAATAACTGGGCAGCAAGTGGCCTATTCGGACTAGTGTTAAAACTAGTTGTGGGAAATAAAGGAAATTTCATTCAGCCCTGAGCTCAATCAAGCCTTTACACCAGAAGCTCCTGTAAATTCGTCTGCTAAGAAGAGAAGAGCAGATAAATAGAAGAAGTGGACCGATCAGGGCAGGAGCTACCTGCATTCCTCCTGCATTATTTAACATAAATTCACGTGTCTAGACGATTCATTAATTTGACAGATATTCCAGTAGAGTGCGTATGTTATGGGACACTGAAACTCCATTAGGAGCTGCCATATCCTGCCATTTTGAAACTAAAGGCAATTACAGAGTGCCAGTTCTCACACAGCGACTGCCACTTATGTGTATTCTCACCTGTTAATTACTTACTCATTCCAGAGCCAATAAATGAACAGCGAATGAATGCATAAGATAGCGAGTATAGATTGACAGACCTCACATTACATTGTTGCAGCAGCTTTGGGGCTTAAGAAAACTGTGTTGATGTCAAAAAATAAATACAATTCCTAAATGCATATTTTAATTAAAGTCAGCTTGAAATAGTTCACAGTTCATATTTTTAAATGCATTTGAATCTTGTTTTTAATAATTCATCAAAGAAAAAGTTTCTTTATTATAACTATATAGTTATAATTTTTTAATTAAAAATTGATCAATGAAATGTCATAACAAGTAAGGTATTATTCAAGTCTATTGCACAACTGCTGCTTTATTCATAATCATTTGAAGATGCTCATGCCAGCCAATATCTCAAAGCAGTATTCAGTCTGTCACATGGTATCATGTGTAAATGTGTGCTCAATGCACAAACACGTTTGATTAAATGGCTGAATGAGATTTCTGATTAGCCCCCTTCCTCAGTGATCGGAATGTCTTAAAAGATATCATGGTTGCCACACAGTAATTACGTGGCTTATCTGTGCCTTTAAACCTTCGCCAGGTCTAGAGTGATGCACTAACCAACAAAGTCAGTCCAAAAACACTCTTATAAGCTATCCTACACTCCTAAAATCAAGGCTTTTACTGGCACTGATGGTTCCATGAAGAACCTTTAGGGCTTGGCGATAAAACAATAACGATAAATATTCCGATATGATAAGGTGACCATATGTGGCATTTATCCCGGACGTGCCCTGGCCAGGATTTCTATATTGCTTTGATTTAAAGTAACTCGAGAGTAGGGTTGGGTACCGAAACCCAGTACCATTATGGCACCGGTACCTAAGTAACCGATATGTACCGAACCGAATCAAAACGCGGATGTCAGTGCCTCATTTCGGTGCCGTGCCTAAACGACAAACCCAATATATCTATGGCGGCAAATCTATGGCATTAATAAGCGAGCGCACCACAGATGCTGGCACGCGCAGTAAATCACTTCCGAAAACAGATCTACATGCAAAGAAACGGGAGCCCGCGAGCTCATTTCAAACCCTCGCGTGCGCATTATGTCATCTGCGCACGATCATTCTTGCGCTCAACCTGCTCGCGCTATGTTTATTTTTGTCCGTCGTGTCAGTATTGGATGCCTGTTATAAGAGGATTTGTTCACTTGACTTGAGACATGGCATTGAATCATATGTTAGTTATTGTTTCATAAGCTTATTTTATTTATTCATTAATGATTTTGTCTTTATTTAATGTAATTGTTTATAGAGTAAATCTTTTTCAGATACTTTATGAATAGACTTTTTAAACCTTTCATGCAATTTCATGATAAATCATTCAAGTGAACAGTTGTACAGTTTCATATTTATCGGTCTGCAAACGCAAAACAAATCCTGACCAGGATTGCGTCTGCGACAAATGCCACGCATAATCACCCTAGATATAAAGTTCCTCAATAAAATGATAACAAGTGTTTCATAAATGTTCGATACAATGTTTATATGCAAAAAGCGCAATGAAACAGCACTAAAGGTGCCCCACTGAACGATCTGCTCATACCATGGGCCATGTAGTTATATTGTTTCACGGTAGGTGTTACATACATTGTATTAACTGTGGTTATAAAAGTATTCTACTATGGAAGACCAGTGGTTAGACAGTCGGAATTATTACACTTCACTATATAATAATGCGTTCTTATGTTTTACTGTTTTGATAATCAACCTAAATGTACATCTGCATCTGAAATCAAAATACTTCTACCAGGGCTCTCAAATCTCACGCATTTCAGCCAGTTCACACGCTCTCACACCACACCTTGTATTTCTCACGCTGAAAAGTAAGAGATAATTATAACTTGTATATACAATTAATAGAAGAGGCGCAAGCCTTATTTAATTCTACGATTCCTGGACAAAATCTGTATTTATTTCATTTGGATGAATTTGTCTCCTTTATCAGATTTACCAATTGTTATAATTCATATTTGTGCTGATAATTTATGAACAATAAGTAAAATCAAACTGCTAGCAATTACTTTCAGAGAATTGGGTGGGCCAGAGGGGCTGCTGTGCAAATATTTTGTGGCTCCTCCCCTATAGCGGATCAAATCTCACTCCAAACGTTTGCTAAAACTTGAGAGCCCTGCTTCTACTGTCATCTCAAGCTACTGTCAAATGTGCTTTTCTAAGAAACAAACAAAAGAAGTACTATTATTAATATTGCAGCCTGTATTGCAAACTTTGCAAGCACTAGAACAGGGGTCACCAAGTTCGGTCCTGGAGGGCCGGTGTCCTGCAGAGTTTAGCTTTAACCCTAATAAAACACACCTGAAGCAGCAAGTCAAGGTCTTACTAGGTGTACTTGAAACTTCCGGGGATCAAGTTTGATGAGAATATGTATTAATGGATTAAATGGTTCATTTCACTCTACCTTCTGATCACACTGCAAAAAAGTAACGTTCTTCATCAGTATTTTTGACTTCTGTCCAAATATCTAAAGATTTTAAAATCAAAACACATTTATTTGAGAAGTGAAATGGCAAGCTTAGTTTAATGAGAATGTTCAAATTAAAGTAAGTTTGATTAAAACCAGAACAAATATCTGCCAGAGGGCTTAGAAATATCCAGTTAATTCAAAGAAAAACACATCTTTATTCCCCAGTCATGGATGCTTGTTCTTGTTTTAACCATAAACTGCATAATCTACATAAACTACAAGACTACATACAATATGTTCAATTTGCAACTGAAGTTGATATACATTTATACGGGTGCACGGGTTAAGCCGGAAGACGGTGTTTAGGCAGACGATTCCTGCAGTTACTCCACATGGCTATGATTGAAGACCATAATGTTTATAAAACACACACAGGGCTATATATCAGAAGAGAGAATTGTTCACCAGGAAAGGGTAATTACCCCAGTCTGTGCACCGTGTTCCTCCGCTCTTACAACCAGACTTCATTCACTGCTCTGACCTGAAATCCACGTTGCGCGTGGCGGGAACCAAACAGAGATGCAGCAGCACGTTTTGCAGTGCTTTTCTCTCCATTCTGTGAAGTACCCAACTTGCCCCGATCCACTTGAGTGGTAAATGTGTCATTATCCCAAGAGGGGACACCCATCTAAGCTGTCATTGTGCAGCTGGGGCTGAGTGGATGAAGCCAAATGTTGTCGACCCGGTGTCGCGCTCGCTTCAGGACAGCAGGGCTAAGCTGATAAGAATGCTGGAGCATCGTAGTCCCACTGAACCAGAGAGTGAGCAAGCGATGACAGGGTGAGTGGCATTAAATGCGACTCTTCTCTAAACAATCGGTTTAAAGAGATACTGGCTCTCCAGTTGATTAAAGATGAGATCTGCGATGAGGCCCGGCATCTGGTAACGCAACTGAACATTCGGGGAAGCGGTGACTAATGAGCTGCCTTCTCCCTCAGTGTCTGACTTCCATATTGCACCATCCCTTTCCATTATGTATGCATGACAAAGAATGAATCAAAGTTGGGTTTCAATGCACATCTGTGGATCTAAGACTTGAAAAATATCAACAGCGGTTTTGGCACTCCTGGTTTTGGAGATTCCTCAGAAGCACATAATGATTTCAGAGTTTCAGGTTTATAATTGGTTGATCTTTATTCTATTAATTAGTGAAAGTCAAGATATGCTTGCACAAATCATGGTAGAAAGTATTTTTGACAGTTTATGACAAGTAGATCAACTATTTTGCATTTAATGACTAATGACTAGATGTTTTGAGAGGTAAGACTATAGAACAGAGAACAATATACAGTATGATAAAATTTGAATAACATGATATTAGCAACTGAAAATGTAGGAATCAGTTGCTTGAATCGCAATATGTTCAAAAGAATGAGAAACACCTTTTATGATCTGCACAAGTGACTCTATTTTGTAGAGGTTGGAACAAGTAGTTTAAAGAATTCTGAGAATTGCTCCAAACTACTACTTTATTGTCTTATTTTTGGTTGGCATCACTTCCAGATTCTGCAGATAAAACAATAAGTCAGATTTCATTAGTAGACATTTCAAATGCCTGATATTGTTTTGAAGGACAACCTTTCCTAGCCAATGTCTGAGAGGTTTGATGTCACTTCCACTTCCTCCTAATTGAATCAATGGTACCCACTGCTTTAATACTGCTTTGTATCTTTTCCGTAATTGATGTCTTTGTTGTACTTTACTCTAAACAGCTTCCCCAAAACCTTTAATCTTTGTTATCACAGATGTCCTCGAGATTCACAGAGATCTCTTATTGTAGCTTCTACAATGAAACACGGATAGAAGCAAAACTGTTTGCTAATTGTATTGTCATTATGTCAGCTGTAGTTCATTAGTTTAAACTTATAGTTTGTAACATAACCGGTTGTTTACCAAGCATATGGTGGCAAGCTATGACTGGTATCTAAATGGCACTAATTTGATCTCTTTGTCTCCTCATGGTCATTACCATCTATGAGCTGTCTAAAAGATCCACCAGAACAGTTTAAATTTTAACTGCACCTGCAAAGTTCTAGAAGATAATGATCCTGTCAGCAGGCAGACATGAACTGGCACTGGTGTTAATCCAAAATAATCGCATGGGAATCTGGGAAGGATTCAATGAAATGGGCAAAGTTTTGTGGGTAATATAAGGACACTCAGTTCTTAAGACTCTACAACTACTGGGCTTGTAGAACTTTCAAAAGGGGGTCAGCAGACGAAGGTACTGCATGGCATTTAGAGAAATTGTTGCTTACTTTATTTTAAGGTTACCAAACCATTAACTACTTTAAATTAACCTTTGCCTCAATAAACACCTAATTTGCTCCTCGTAAAGAATTAGTAAAGTAGTTGTTAAGTTTAGGTATTGGGTAGGATTAGGACTATAGAATATAGTCATGCAGAATATGCACTTCATGAGCACTGATAAACAACTTATTAATAAGCATAAACTGTTAATAATAAAAAGCATTTGCATACAGTTGTGCTTTGGGCATCCAGCATTTAAACCCCGGTTTGCAGATCTTCCCAATACTCTTCCCTTGTAAAAAGAAACTATTTATTTTATTTTCTACTCAAAGAATGCAAAAAGAAAAAAGAAAAAATGACATTATGATTTTCAACATTGATAAAAAATAAGAAAAGTGTCTTGATAATTCTGAAAGATTATATGGCACTAGCTGCATTTCCATTACAGATTTTGCGCAAAACTTTAGCGATATTTTATACTTTATACTTTATATTTTATACTCGAGAGCGACAGTGTATTAAGTGTTTTTTCGAGGTTATAGTACATGAAATAATGATCATAGGACTTTTTACATACGCCGTGTGATCTGTAAATGCGAAAAATCTTTGCTTTTCTGAATTGCCTGAAAAAATATTTGGGAGAAATTGATGTGTTTGATTTAGGCGCATTTTAAATTTGCTATTTTAATTTGCGCAATTTGAAGGGTAATGGAAACACGGCTACTGAAGCCTGGATTAACGGCTGCAGATCATTTGGATTTTTTTTTTTTTGTTTGTCCTTAACGTCCCATACTTTTAAATATATTACAAGAGATTTACGTCGTGGTAAACACTGTGGTAAAGTCACAAGTCTGACTGCACATCATTACCCTAAAAAATGATGCAGTCTGCATACAAATTTGGAGAAGAGGGCTAGGGCTAAAGCCTTCTGCTCCCCCTACTGAATACTGATTCATTCATCCCTTTCCATGTTGAGTAAATCCCACAGTCACGGCACAAGGCCGTCCTCCTTGAACTCTAATCTCAGTACATCTCTTATCGACAATGCTGAACGACATGATTAAAAAGGAGCCAGGACAATCCAGCCTTCCGCTTGGGATCTCTTTTTCTCCATGGCCTCTGTCAATCACGCAGGTAGCTTCCATATGGCTTTGCCTGTGCGGCCAATTAGGCAGCTTCAGCAGTCACCTCTGTGGTGCATTAAGCACCCTGTGGGCATTAGAGATTCTATCTGTAGAGTCCGTGTATGGTAATGAGGAGAGGTAAAGAGAAAGTCTTCTGGAAGCCCAGTCTGAGAGGAACTCAGTTGGTGCTGATGTTTTTTTTTCTTTTAAAGCTGTTAAGAGATGCTGGCTGTACTCGCTCAGACTGCCACTCCAAAAAAGCAAATGGCCTGGGGCCCCGGCACTTCAGCCCCCATTAGCAATGAAACAAATCACAGCGGTTGCAAAGGCCTACCTGTGAAATGTGCACCATTTGTCTCCAATGAACTTCTCTCTCTGAGCCGGGAAGCTTATTTGCGGAGGTGGAATCTTTCAAAAGTGTATAGACATCTTCACGTATCGACTTAAGAGCGGCGGAGAGGAAGAGAGGCGCTGTTGAACTGATGAAGTGAGTGATCATTGGGACTACCTCTCTGACAGCCTGGTATCAAAATATAAATAATTCAAACCGTATGGACACAAAGAAAAAAAAAATGCTTACATGTATATCGATTTGTAATCTTCAAGGCTCTGATGGACACACATCGGTGAAATCTGAGGGTGGTATGGGAGAACTGATGTTGACAATGCTAATTTTCAGGTCTGGCAAACTGGAGAAATCAGTGAAACAGAAAATGAAAAAATGAAAGCCAAGCTCCTGTTCACAGGGCCTCCTTTATCGTGCAGCCATTTCTAAAAACAACGAGCAATTTCACACAATAATTGACAAACATTTCACAGAAATTAGAAACACGGAAACGATCTTTTGTACAGCTGTTTTTTTTTCCTGGCTGGCATTGTCAGGGAAATATGACTCAAGTCTTAGACAAGATGCTAAAGGCTGAAATAGACTACACGATTTTTCAAATATAAAACATTTTAAAATAACTAGTTTGAGAAAAACAGATGAGAATAAGTTTGAATATATCCTTATATCATTATATATGATATTTCCTGTGAAATCTGTTCATTTGCTTTGTCTTTCCCAGACTGTAGATTGGACAAAAATCTGGAAAGAAAAGCCATGTAATGTATTCCAAAACATTATCATCATATTGGGTAACTAATACTTTTAGAGTATGTTTAAAAATGGGTACTTTTACTTTTACTCAAGTAATTTTTGCTTGACAAGTTAAATGCTGCACAAGTTGAAAATACTTCCGTTTATTCCAAACTAGCCGTCTACGAGTCAATTCTGTTCAAAGGCTTAATCAAACCAGCTGGCAAACTGGTTCACGAATCATTGAGTCGCCCGATGCGGTTCTCGCTCAGAGTTGTAACAGAAAGTTTAAGGACATCAGGATCTTTAGTCAAATCTGCAAAGGCTATTGTTTTCTAACTGGGAAGATGTTTGATTAACACGCATGCTTTCTTGATTTCCACAGGCTACGTTCGATTACAGTACACGATACCACTATGACATCACCAGTTTGTTGTGCATGTACCTTATACATTAAATACAGTGTTTCATTCATACATTAAATAAGCTGAAAAAGGTATCAACTGAACACCAGCCAAAACCTGCGTTACCTGTTCTAGAACGCTTTTGCCTAATGTTACACAAAATTGATATCTACGCTTAAAGACGCGTAAATGTGCATTCAATTGGTTATGTTCAGATGTTCAGTAGCGCTATTGTGAGATGTATTCACTCTTCTCCGTGTCAGAGGTTAATTAATATACTTTAAAATATAATCTAACTCAGTGATGCAAATCTGAATTTTCATCAGCTGTTACTGTTTCCAAATGCATAACATCCTTCAGAAATCATTTTAATACAACGATTTATTGCAGTGTTTTGCTGCCTATTATTATTTTTGGAACCTGTGACATTTTGTTAATTATGTGACACTGAAGGTAAAGGCTGATGAAAATTCTGATTTGCATCACTGAAATAAATTACATTTAAAGTGCCCCTATTATGCCATTTTAAAGGTGGCTAATATTGCTTTATGAGTCTCTTAAAACAGGTTTATGTGTA
>JAUMHQ010000075.1:5452205-5465042 GCA_032361165.1 Enteromius paludinosus | reverse complement strand
AGCAGATGAGAGAGGATTGAGCGCAGGAGTGATCGTGCACGAGTGCTTGAATTGTGCGCGGATGACACATCAAGCGGACGCAAGGGTTTGAAATGAGCTCGCGGCCCCATTTGTTCCCATGTACATCTGTTTTCCTCTCGCGGAAATCATTTACCGCGCTCGCCAATTAATTGCATAGATTTGCCGCCATAGATTTAGTGTGTTTTTCGCGAGCTAGTTGCTGCTGCTGCGGCGGGGCGGAGGATCGCGATGCCGGCTCAGCGTTGTGATGTCGATCGGCCATCGGCAAAGGACGATGGCATCGTCTATCGACCCAACCCTAATATATATCCATCCATCTATCTACCTAACAATCTATCCACCAACCTATCTGCCTACCTACCTACCCATCTACCTCTATATCTATCTATCCATCTATCTACCTAACAATTTATCTATTCACCTACCTTTCTGTCTACCTACCTACCTATCTACCTCTATATCTATCCATCCATCTATCTATCTATCTACCTAACAATCTATCCATCCATCCATCTACCTCTATATCTATCTACCTCTATATCTATCTACCCATCTATCTATCTATCTATCTACCCATCTATCTATCTATCTATCTACCCATCTATCTACCCATCTATCTATCTATCTATCTATCTATCTATCTATCTATACACATATAATTCTGGAAAGTAATTTACGTTATAATTTTAAAACTAGAAATATTTACAAAAACCCATCTCTCTGCTTCAGAGGATATGTGATAATAACATAATATCTGACATAAGTCATATACACCTAGGATGGCTTCAGGGTGAGTAAAATATGGGGTATTTTTTTGTTTTCCTTTGAAAGTATATATTAAATGAAATAAATAATAAAATACTTTAATTTATACAATTAAATAAACTAATATTACAATATAAAAATAGTAATCATATATATAAATCAATACCTTTGAACAATTTTGCAAGCTGTGTTGAGCCATCACTATAGAAATATTTTCTAAAAAGCAGTAAACACTGCTGAAAGATTAATCCATATTTTACCATTTTTAGCTGATTAAAATAAGCAGAAAAGTCCAAAACATCAATACTTTACTCGTCAATGAATAGTATACTTTTTGTTATTCTTATATTAAACAGTCTGTATAATATGAGCTCATTTAGTAAGTGATTATGTATGTATCAGTTCATGATAAAATCGTACTAACTACAGTATTCATCATCATTAGATTTAGATATCAGCAAGTGCATTAAAGAAATCGTAAACTATTAATTCAACTGACTGATGGCACTGTGTATTGTGAAGTGTTGAGTAGCATCCTCTTGCTGTGTGCAATCACTATTTGCTTAGTTAACTTCCTGCTAGGACAACAGATGTGTCCCACTGCGCTAATGTCGCCCTATTCATTACACACATCAATTAAGAGGCTCCGCATGAGTCCTGCCGGTTCTTTATTACAAAGGCAAGTGGAAAAGCCAGCAGTAGCTATGACTTCAGGTCTAAAAGTAGCCTCGGCAGTAAGGTGAGTTGAGGTGGGTGAATGTGTTTAACAGTGCTCTGCTTCCCGCTCACAGGCCGTGTGAGAAACCTCTGTTCTCTAGGCCAGTCAGTGATGGGACACAGTGCTGAAGAAGCCCTTTGTAGGCCTGTCTGAGAGCCACTGTTCTAACAACCCACTGCCATTTCCTTTACCTGGACTAACACGCTTGACCCATGGACCTCGCACAACACCAAACTGACTGAAAATGATTTGCAGAATGAGAAACATCTCTGCGAAACGATCACTTCAGCATTTTAAACCATGGAGGGTCAGCTAGCCCTCACATTTGTCCGTCAGCCTGACAGGTTGTCGATTTTGAACTCATTCTATGGGTCAGCCAAACCGCTGGTGCATTACGGGACTGTATCGGAGAGTGGACTCCATACCCTCACAGCGAAGTGCGAGACATTTGCAGTGTTTCTCTGAACACAGAGAATAATCATGCGAATGCTCAACTAACTTTTTTAAGATTGCTTCAGAGGTCAGCTAACTGTGAAATTAACACTGCAGCATAGTAATGGAAAGGACTCGGTGGGATTAGCCCACCTTTTATGAGGCTGGTAGATTACGCAGGGCAATTTGTCACTCCTGGTAAACTAGATAAGTCTAATGAGAGAACAGCCGTCAATCACTGACTTTTTCAATTAAAACTCAATTAATAAAATGAACCTTGAGTGCCAGCACAGGCCAATATGAAGCAGTTTTCTTCCCTCTCCCAACAGGGGCCATGATTTGCACATTTCCTCTTTTAATTGTATGTAAATCAATAGCAACCGTATCTGTTAAGCAACAACAACAAAAAAAGCATAATTTTTAAAGCATCGTAATGGTAGTTCACACGTATTATATGCTATAACTCAAGTCTTTTGAAGCAGATAGCTTTGTGTGGAATGACTAAATTTAAGATGCATTATTACTGGACAGCCTTCTCCTCAAATGAGCCGTTAACCCTAACTTATGCACATGGGTCAATGAATTGTGAATGAATCAGTTCGGTTTATGAACCAGACCAAAAGTTGATCAAAAAAAGAACAGGTTTAAATGAACAATTTGCTCACTGAACTGTGATCCAGTCACAGTGCTTTTCAAATGATTATCTCCCTGGAGGGCTTGTGAGTGAAAAGTGACTTTATGATGACTAGACTAAATATTTCAGAGTTTATAGGCATTTTTGTCATATTTGTACCTTAAAAACACATGGTAAGACGTTGAGTGGAAAAATCAACCAAAAAAAAACACCTTCACATGGAATTTTTTTTACATTTCTGGGTTGTTGTTTTGTTTTTTTGTTTTTAAATATCTACAACTATAATCTCTTACTTGGACCAAGGTTGCATTTATTTGATCATCAATACAGAAAATACAGCGATACTGTAAAATATTACTACAATTTAAAATAACCATTCTATTCTGTTTTCATACATTTCAAAATGCAATTATAATATGCTGATT
Organism: Enteromius paludinosus; assembly: GCA_032361165.1. Classification (NCBI taxonomy): domain Eukaryota; kingdom Metazoa; phylum Chordata; class Actinopteri; order Cypriniformes; family Cyprinidae; genus Enteromius; species Enteromius paludinosus. The sequence continues at coordinate 5,462,047 of JAUMHQ010000075.1, read as the reverse complement.
TGCTGATGCTGATTTTTATTAAATGAATAAATTTCAAATAAATAGCATTTATTTGAAATTTAAATCTTGAATATCAAAAATAAATTAAAACTAAAATATCTTACTGCCCCCAAATCTGACCGACAGAGTACCCTCGGAAGAATGAACTTGAGTTAATGACAGAGTTGCCATTTCCTGATGAAGAGTGTCAAAACAATCGTATAGTTCTTGAGTCTTCAATCAGGGGCTGTTCTTGCTTGCTTCAGAGCTTTCAGTGGTGACACAGGATCCTTTCGAGAGCAGTTTGAGGGAGCTGAATGGGCCATTTATGAAAGGGCCAGTAAAATGTTCCATGGTCCGCTCAGCTAAAAACCTCCCGCTAAAGAGGAGGAATGGAAAAGTAAATCCAAACAACCAAAGCAGCCAATAATGCTACCTTTTCCATGTTATTCTCTCCCTAATGAATCATGCATGCTGATGGTACACGTAAGAATACTGCTATTCGTGCTTATGACCACAACTGTTACAATAATGCTCGTCTCCAACTGTCTCTCTTATGAAAGCTTATTTCCACCATGGAATAAGAAAACTTCATATCTTCATATCAAATCATACCGACTAATTTTCTTGGAACTTATAAATTAACTCAATTTTTTTTTTTACTTTTGAGTTTACATTTTTGCCATTTACATTTTTGTTCTCTGAATTCTGCATTCATTTCAAAAGCCCTTAAAAAAATCTCAATTTAAAAGCCATTCAATACTTTTTAATTTTATTTTTTATATTTTTATCCCAATTGCTAGACTTTTCTTGTCAGAATTAACAAGTTTCTTGCAATTTTGAGCTCATAAAGTCAGAAAATCAGATGTAAACAAACAATTTAATTTTTTTCTTCTCATATGACAAAAACAAACTTGCATGCTCTCTAGAGTCAGACGAGTTTGCTGCACTGTCTGATGCAAATGAGGCCATCTTCACTTCTGGAGGAGGCGGCGTCAATGGGGGTTAGCTGGAGTAGTGAAGGAAGTGCAAGAACGGCAGAGGGGATTGGTGAGGTGGAGGGGGTGGGTTCTCCACTCAATTGAGGTTTTGTGCAATAATGGAAAAACGTTCCACACGAAACCAGGAAGGCCTGCATGAGGGACACCCCAATTACTCGACTCTGAAAGGCATGTTTGTCAGAAAGCACTTGAAGGAAAAGCGGGATACGGAGTGGAAAACAACATGGTTCTTTTGCTACGTTGTCCTTTCTCTTCCACACTTTTCTGGAAGTTCAACATACAGATTTCTTTAGTGCGCTCATTATGTGCGTGCACGTGATGGTGTCGTGCTCAGGTTGTGGCAGGGAAGGCTGGAAGGAAGATGGGGGGGAGGGGGGGTGCGGAGAGCTGAGGGATGAAATCAGTGCTGGCTTGAGCACTAGAGGAAAAAACAAGTGAGTGCTGGGCTGGCAGAGAGCGAGACGGAGCAGTGACTTTGCAGAAGAAAGAACACTTTCTGTTTGTATCCAGTGCGGTCCAGAGAACCTCTGTGCTCCAACTCCTGACATCACCGCTGTCGAGCATAGCTGTATCACTCCAAATGGTCATGTATGCGTTTCTGCAAGAGTCTGTGTGCGTCAGACAATGACCTGACCCAACAGCCAGACGGCTATACTGAACACACACCGCAGGACAAGGACTCACAATACAGCCTTTAAATAACACAAAGTAAGGTTTGGATACAATAAACACACACAAAAAAGTGTGCCTTGATCATTAAGTATACAGATATGATATATTGACCCCTTATTAAGTTCATATTTTGTAGTGGCATAAGCACTTAAGCAATATTTTTGTTATTATACAAGATTTTCTAACTTATCTTTTAACATGTCAGGCTGAACGGAGTAAAATCTAAAATGAGCATAATTGTAACAACTTTTTTTTTAATAACTTGCTCTTCAGGTAAAAAGACAAATCTATTGTTTAATGAAAAATCTTTTTGTTTTTTACATCTATTTAGGCTAAATTCTTAGCAAATACAAAATTGCTGTAACTATTTTCTGTAATTCATGTCGTGCACAGAGACCTAAAATATGTTTTAGAAGAAAATCCTTTTTCACATGGACACCCCTGACTAAATGTACATGCCTTTCACTTCTCCTTCAAATACCAAATGAGGAACTTCTTGTTAAACTATAAAAGGGACAAAACCACCAGCTCAAGGAGATGCAGATCTGTCAAATTTTGGCTGCTTGAGTCAGTGGAAATAACTGAAGCAGAAGCGAACAGAAAATAAACATTGCGGTTTCTCTTTACAAAAGCTCAATCAAGTAATTTACTAAATAAAAGGCCTTAATGTACGGCCATTATAAACCAAAATGAATAAGCAAATCCGGGAAAGCGTCAAGGCAAAGAAGAAGAGGACAAATGCTTTGCGGACAGATAGGAGAGGCAGTCTTTATGGCCCCAAGCGCACCAACTGGCTCTTACAGGAACCAACATTTGCTCCAAACATCAGCTGTTAAAACCCATTAAACAGCGATGACTGACTAATGACATGATCAAACAGGAGCATGGCGAGTATGTGTGTATTTGTGAAAGTGCACACACACAGATACAGTCCACATAATAATGGGAAGTGAGAGCAAAAGAGAACCGAAATGAAAAGGTAAGTGGATGTGGAAGTGTCATTTGGGGTAATGTCAGACGACACGGGTCGAGCTGGGCCGCTGACATGAGTGGCCCCTCCCCCATGTGACATCACAATGAGGAATGGGGGGGGGGAGCTGAGCGGCAGCGGCCTGGGGAGATTTTCCTTTTCTGCTCCAATAAACTCAATCACCCGTCCTGACAGGGCTGGAGGATGTGCATTTCTTCACGCTAGATTGTCTGTTTAAATTCTTTGATATAGCAGGAGGAGGTGGGAAAGCACAGAGTAAGCCAAGTTCACAACACACTTTGTCGCCCCCAAGGTCAAGAGGATAAGCTGACGCCGAGGGGTAGTCAGGACTCGTAGCCATCCACAGTTCCCAAAACAAAAGATCACAACCAACACAGGTTCTTCTTTTACATCAAAATCTAAGACTGACAGTGTGCTAATTAGAAGAAGCAGGTACTAAAAAAGCAGCTTCATGCTCTGCTCTTGTAAGGGTGTTTCGGACACAATCAGCATTACTTATCTTAAACCTCAAAACATATATGCACACAGATTTATTATTTATTATACATTAAATTGCCTTAATTGTAGCTGAGGAAAATTGTTACTGAGGAAACTAGGCTAATTGTGTACTGCTCATGAAAATACAAGACTGAAAAAAAGTTAAAAAAAAGTGAAAAAACACTTGAACTAAAAAAAAATAAAATACACATCTATTATATACATACAAACACATATACAAATAAATATAAGTGTGTGTGTGTGTGTGTGTGTGTGTATTCATAATATACACACACACATATTATGAACACATATCCTCACAGATTTACACACTTCTCAAAAAAAATAAGGGGAACACTTAAACAACACAATGTAATGCCAAGTCAGTCACACTTTTGTGAAATCAAACTGCCCACGTTGGAAGCAACACTGACTGACAATCAATTTCACATGCTGTTGTGCAAATGGAATAGACAACAGGTGGAGATAATAGGCAATTAGCAAGACACCACCAATAAATGAGTGGTTCTGCAGGTGGTGACCACAGACCACTTCTCAGTTCCCGTGCTTTCCGGCTGATGTTTTGGTCACTTTTGAACGCTGGTGGTGCTTTCACTCTAGTGGAAGCATGAGACGGAGTCTACAACCCACACAAGTGGCTCATCTCGGATGGCACATCAATGCGAGCTGTGGCAAGAATGTTTGCTGTGTCTGTCACAGCGTAGTGTCCAGAGCATGGAGGTGCTACCAGGAGACAGGCTAGTACATCAGGAGATGTGGAGGAGGCTGTATGAGGGCAACAACCCAGCAGCAGGACCACTACCTCTGCCTTTGTTCAAGGAGGAACAGGAGGAACACTGCCAGAGCCCTGCAAAATGACCCCCAGCAGGTTCAAACGGTGAGAAACAGACTCAATGAGGGTGGTATGAGGGCCTGACGTCCACAGGTGGGGGTTGTGCTTAAAGCTCAACACCGTGCAGGACGTTTGGCATTTGCCAGATGACACCAAGATTGGCAAATTAGCCACTGACGCCCTGTGCTCTTCATAGATGAAAGCAGGTTCACACTGAGCACACGTGACAGAGTCTGGAGACATTGTGGAGAACGTTCTGCTACCTACAATATCCTCCAGCATGACCGTGGGTAAGTAATGGGGTGGGGTGGCGTTTCTTTAGCGGGCCGCACTGCCCTCTACGGGTTCGCCAGAGTTAGTCTGACTGCCATTAGGTGCTGATCTGAGATCCTCAGACCCCTTGTGAGACCATATGCCGGTGCAGTTGACCTTGGGTTCCTCCTAATGCAAGACAATGCTAGATCTCATGTGGCTGGAGTGTGTCAGCAGTTCCTGCAAAAAGAAGGCATTGATGCTATGGACTGGCCCACCCATTCCCCAAATCTGAATCCAACTGAGCACATCTGGGACATCATGTCTAGGTCCATCCACCAACGCCACATTGCACCACAGACTGTCCAGGATTGGTGGATGCTTTAGTCCAGGTCTGGGAGGAGATCCCTCCAGAGACCATCCGCCACCTCATCAGGAGCAGGCCCAGGCGTTGTAGGGAGGTCATACAGGCGCGTGGAGGCCACACACACACTACTGAGCCTCATTTTAACTTGTTTTAAGGACATTACATCAAAGTTCAGCCTGTAGTGTGTTTTTCCACTTCAATTTTGAGTGTTACTCCAAACCCAGACCTCCATGGGTTAATAAAATTTAATAATAATAAAATAATAAATTTGTGTGTGATTTTGTTGTCAGGACATTCAACTATGTAAAGAACAAAGTATTTAATAAGAATATTTTATTCATTCAGATCTATAATGTGTTCCCTTTATTTTTCTGAGAAGTGCATTTATATTTACATTTTACATTTTTATTTTATATATATATATATATACACACACACACACAAAATATATACACTCACAAAAATATTTGTATAAATGTAAATGAATTCATTAAGGAATCACCAATAATTAAATAAAATGGCATCTTTAATTTGTATTTTAATTTGTATAACTTTATTTTCCTTAAATGTTCCTGAATGACTACATTCTTATAAAACCATCATATAGAAAATCTGTATTTGAGCGCATCAGTTCCACGTTAATCCTGCAGCCAACTGTCATAGCATCTCACAGCAGTAAAGCACGCTACACGCAGGATTAATCTCGGCCCACTGTGCCTGCCTTGCCACGCTGCCCCAGAAACTACATAAGATTAAGCATCCACGCAGTGTGAGGGAGAAGAGGACAGGCGAATAAATCATATCCAATCGCCTTCTGCAGAGGCAGTCGTCTCTCTCTCTCCCCACACTTTTCAGTCACAGCTTAATGCACCGGAGAAAATACAGCACAGCAGTCTGGTCTCCACTTGGCACAGAAGGCCAGGGATTGCATAAGCCAAGACTGCAAATAGAGAAGGAATATATCAGACCCTCAAGGATATGGCACAGGGAACAGAGAATATTAGATGTTCATTTTGATATTGAAAATAACACCAGCATCGTCATGTGACCAGTCCTCTTGTATCATACCATTGGTAAAGACTTGCACCTTTCGTGAGTTTTGGTATCGGCGAGTGCATGTGAGCATTAACATCTACATCACAACACTGCAAACCCTCGGTCAATGTCCCTCCCCCTCTCAACAGCCAGGGGGCTATTGGCTGCAGCTCCACATTTCCTACTCGCTGCCAGGGTGTATAGGGGAATCCATGTTCAAACAAATCCTGTGAAAAAACTCTCCAAACTAGGTTGCCATTTGCTGTACTGCGAGGAATCCACATTTTAGAGCTCTTTATTGACATCTGTTAAGGTCATAAAAAACTACTGGTAATATAGTTTCAATCCCAGAACACGGAGGATAATTCCTGGAGCATCCAAAGCATGACGTCCAGTAAAAAGCATACATCTGAATGATTAGAATTTGCACATCTTTTAGGAGGCAGCGTGTAGAGTTTTATGCCAGCATTTCTGGAAATAAAGCTTGTTTACCAGTTCTCAGAATTAATTTGTCAAAGTTTACATGGTAAACAACAGTTAATTTTAAAAAAAACAGCACAAGTACACAAATATTGCATGTTTGTTAATAAAATATGGGGATAAGTACTGTCTCTAAAGTATCTGCAAACACCATCTCATTTTTATGGTTGCATGTTCTCACAATGAACGTTTAGACAAACATGCTTGTTTGACATGTCATTTGGACACCCACTTTCTGTCTAAATTTTACTGCCATGGATGTCTAAATATGCTGATCCTTTGCTAGTGACCACGCTCCGTATGGATCTGTGAGATAATAAGCCTGAAATTACAAATGCCATACGCTGTTTGGAAAAAAATAGTTTAAATAAATGGACTTTATATTTTCATTGTATTAAATCAAATAATACCTGATAAATACAAACTTTTTATTACATTTAAAGCAAACCTATTGTTGCGTCCAATGTCGTAAACGTGCAAACAACAGTTGGTGGAGGCAAATACTTCTAAATACTTATTTTCCTACAACAAAGGCACCGATTTACTTCAGAAGGCCTCCCAGAGCCATGTGGAGATCTTTATATGATGGATGGATGCACTTGGGATTCAAACTCTTGACCACCAATTACTGCCATTATAAAACTTGTAAGAGCGAGGACTTTTTAAATATATATATATACACAACTCTGATCGTATTTGTCTGAAAGAAGACAGTCATATCTGCTTGAAATGGCTTGAGGACGAGTAAAACACTGGCTAATTTCCATTTTTGGGTGAACTATACCTTTAAATTTTTTTTTTTTTTTAAGATTCAGAATTCAAGTTGATCTCTACGGGTCACACATCTTCATGTGATATGAATTTGCAGAGCAGAGTTCACCAAACTTGAACTTTGTAAAGCAGTCAAGTACAAAATTTCCTCTATGAACGAAAGTCAATGGAATGAAAAGAATAACATGACCAGCCCTTTAACAAAAGCTCCCATATCTTTTTCAAATATTCATGTGTCCACCCAATAATTACGTACAAACACTCCCAATATCTGCCCAATGTGACAAAATATTTGTTTTCTTTCATGACATTTGAGCCTAGTTGTTGAAAAAGTATCACCATCACCAAAACAGTCCAATGCCATTTTTTTATTCTAAAATCTGACTCGAAACAGAACCCTTCATCAAGCCATTCCTGTAATCACACAGCTGCCATGTGATTATTAACTGATGAAAACAATAACAAACAAATGTGGTTTTAAGCTGAAAAACACCTGACTCAAATGTCAAGGTTGTTGACTGTAAATGGGTGCAGAAAAATTGAAAAACACCATACCTGAACTTGCCTATACTTATTAATAATTACTTTAATGGCCATGCGAAATGCATTACTTGCAAGTTGACGCAATATACATTACTCCCAAAGGGCCATTTTGTAACACAAAATGTGCATTCATGGCTATCTCCCGTGCAAGACTGAGATTTCTGAGTTACTTCTATTCATAGACTTTCAGTTGATTTCACAGTGCGGTCTGGGCTTCATGACTGTCCACTGAGATTTTCTACGCTGCCAGAGAAACCAGAATCTCCACCCTGCACAGACCAGCCTTCCTCAGAACTATGATTTTGTGTTTTTTTTTTAACGATTTTCCACTGGGCAAAACTGGTATTCTTCTCCAAATCCGACATTGCACATACATGTCAATCTGCAAACTTCAGCATTTCCACCCTATCCATCAAGACCCAAAGACAACAATTTCTCTATTTCAGCTCAGAAGGGTGTAAGACACGAGGCAGCACGGCCAAAATCACAATGAGTGCTTTGACAAGACGGATGACTCACCTGCTGCTAAGCTTACATGCTCATATTTACGTCTGACAACGGAGTAACTAGGTGTGTTTCTCAGACTTTCAGCTGCTTCACCCAAGGTAAAGGTGAGCATGGGTGTGGCCCGGTGCTGTAGTGAAAGGCCCATTTGTCTGGAGGTGAAGGGGGCAGGGGAGAACCGAGGGGAAGGGGTGGGAGGGAGATCGGGGGTGTCAGACATTGTTGTGCCTCAGCAGGGGCTGGTGATCTTAACTGAGACAGATCTGGTGCAGAAAGCACCGGAGAGGAGAAGGAGTGGCTGTTGTGTGCATGCCAAAGTGGCAGCAGGGTGTGAGGCCGGCCCACTCCACTCTTCATTTACACTCCAGTGAGAGCGTCTGTCAGCCACTATAGCCACAAGGATGAGCACACAATAATATCATCCTCAAAACATCAGCGTGATGCTCCATAAATCCTCAACGTGAATCTTTGTCCTGCAGAAAGCACTGGGTGTGTGTCAGGAGAACACATCCCTCACGTTGACACTATGATCTAAAGCTAGAGTGGGCCAACCAGTTTTGTGTTTAGAAGTAATGGACTGAAAATCTGAGATTCGAGAGCGTGCACATGCACACCCTGTACAGCAGCTTGATTAACCACAATGCAGCTAGATTATACACTGACAGCTAAAATACTAAGTGCAATCTAGCACAATTAAACCTTCCTCCTCCAATACATAGTTATGTAAAATAATAAAACTAATTAGAGCCATTTACATAATATAATAAGATAAATACATATGCATGTACTCACTTTATGTATTTTATATATACACAAAGAGAGAGGAGGTTGATTTGATTTTGGTCTTTTTCCATTTACTTTGCATACAGGGGAACACCCAAACAGCTATATAATAAATAACAACAAACAACACTGACCACATTAGCTGATGATTCTGTGAAGGGCTGCGTTTAATTAGCCTGATTGGTTCATCTCATTCATTAAAAAGAACCGCCCTAGTCAAGCGATTATGTGGAGAACTGAACAGCATGTTCTGCAGTGGGTTTATTGCTGCATGCAGCCAGCGAGGAAAACAGCTGAAAAAGCAGGGTTGATTATTTGTTGTCAAAAGACAACAAAAACCGCAAACTTACATCTATCAGCTAAAATATACAGCAATTATATTTTGGTCACGGTGCGGTAGATTAACCAGTAGTGCAGCATACTTGATGCAGGAAACACTGCTGTACTTACAGTAATAAGAAACACATGAATAATTTCACAGTACAGTAACATGAATTTAGGAGAATCACAATGCCAAATTAAAAATGTCTTCATGATGTTTCACCCAGTGAAACGTTGCTGTATTATTGCTAACTAGCTTACATTATTACCAGAGCTGCAGCCGTAATGGCCATAACATGCATTTAATTTCAGAATATATTCATGACAGTACAGTTTCAAATACTGGAGTGTCAAAATATCATTAGTGAAGCTATGCATCAGAGCTCAGCAGCACAGCTATTTTAAGCAACATGGTTATTAAGCTGCTCTCTGCTTATCACTGATGAACAGGAAACACGTTTCAGAAATAATTCCTCCGAGTGTGAAAAAGAAGAACATGTACTCTTTTGTTTAATTCAACAATTATTCATTATTATGGCGGGGAAAGGTTTTAATGAGCAAGATTTTTAAAAAATAAAATAAATACAATAATATTTGCAAATCCATTTTTACATGTAAAGAGATTGCAATTCAAATTTAACGAACTGTGTCTTTTTAACATTAAACAAAGCATTCAGAGTGCCTACCTTCAATGTGCTGTAAAGCGGTAATCTGAAATGCTGCTTTACACTAAACTAATCCTAAATACTATACAGGAACAATGTCTAGGTAAAACAATCCATTCACAGACTTAAAAAGGTGTTAACCAATCTG
>JAUMHQ010000075.1:5419330-5430597 GCA_032361165.1 Enteromius paludinosus | reverse complement strand
TTATATGGCAACTAAATAGCAAGTTTTTGAATCAGTTCTATTTAACATTTAAATGTGGTTTCTGTATATTTATTATGTTTTTTTTTTTCCAACAAAACAAGTTTTTGAACTCAATGCACATTTTTATCTAAAAGGCTGGCCAACAGAGCTTTTTGCATTCATGTCATTTAATTTTGTTCTGCCTGCACTTGAACATGGAGTTCAATCAACTTTTCCCTAAAAAAGTGGTTTTGTCCTTCGCAAGGTTACTTTATACTTTAAGTATGTTTAAGAGCCTGTACTTTTTACTTTAACTTGAGTAAAAATTTGAGATTTACTAGAGTCTTTTTAAACACAGGTATCTATACTTTTACTTAAGTAAAGAATGTGTGTACTTTAGACACCTCTGATGCAGACACCAAATCTTACATATAAAGTAGACCGATAACCGATATATATGTCTAAAAAATTTAAAAATTCTAATTTATTTCAAAATTAAAAATGACAAGGGCTCTGACAAAAACTCTTTAAATCATTTTATCAGCAAAGCAGTTTTAAAAAACGGCCGATATTGGTAACCATAAAAATGCTCAATATCGGTCAGGCCGACGATTGGTTAACTCCTATTATCTGCTTTCAATTTTTGTTCAAACTGATACTTTTTAGAATTCTCAGATGACTAAAATGTTCTTTTGATCAATTTATTCAGCCTCAGTGAGCATTAGAGACCTCTTCCACAAATCTTAAAATAATAACAATAACAAATATTCCAAACTTCTGACAGTTAGTGTAACTAAAGCCAAGTGCACATAAGACGACTCAAGCCTTCCCAAGGATTATTGCTTCATTTTGTGCTAAAGTTTTGAAACTTTTACATAAGCGATTGCTGTTTGGATCTGAATTTGTGGTAGTTTATATAAGACTAGCCTTCCAACTTCCATGTTTGTTTGCCTCTCGTAAACATAAAACATCATCCCAATTCATCTCCGGAGACTAACAACTATGAAAGACGAGATAAAATGTATTTTTGTTAATTCTGCCAGTACTATTCAGTGACTCTAAATAATGAATGATTTTATAAACCATGTCAATTAAATGCTCTTTGTTTTGCCACATTAAAGATGTTTGTTTTATGTTTTCAAGTGCTGCTTTCCATTGTAACAACTGGCATGAATAACATCTACCCAAGAGGGCTTCAGTGGAATTACTTAAGATGCGTGGTTGCACATGCTGTCATCAAAAAACTTTGTACTGCACAACGGATACACAAGAGAACAGAAAAAATGTTGTGCAAAACAAGTTGGTACTGTATATTCAACATGACATACATTATTAATATTTGCATTACCATATTCAAAATATGAGTTAACTACAGACAGAACTGTGGATAAATGTGATTAGATGAAGGAACAATAATCTTTATTTCCCACAACAATTACTCGAAGGCTCAAACCATGCATATGTATGTAAATGCAAGATGCCATGCCATGCCTTTTCAGCAGTCAGTTTCTCAGTGTCATGGAGGAGCAACAGTTTAGTATATAAAGTAGCACACATTCAACTGTCGACATGTTTATAGCTGCTACTTGAGCAACAACGCATCTGGTTTAATAGCATAGACATTTGAATGTTACTCTAAAGCCCTTGAGTACTTTTTACTACCACATAAATACATATAAAAGCATGTTTGCCAAGCATTAATCTGCGTACAGTATATTTCCGGCCTTCCTAGCTAAGTCATTTATTTAGCCTCATGTTGCGTCGAAACTGTATGAGATATGGCACACCTGAGATGTCTTCATTTTTTTTGTCCACTCTGTGAAAGTCATTGATCTCCAAAGTTGTTTTGGAACCCACTGACTTTTACTGTAGTGAAACATTCTTCAAAATATCTCCTTTTTATGTTCCACAGAAGAAAGAATGTCATACAGTTTTGGAACAACATGAGGGTGAAACAATCATTTTCAGGTGAAATATTCCTTCAAGGCATCGCACTAGACTGAAGTAATCGAGTCTGAGTGCAGGTTTGCATGCTTTTAAATTTCCCTTGTGAAACAAAACTCCAGATTGGCAAGACTTCAAAGATTGAACGGTTATGATGCTTTACAACTAACCAAACACCCAGAGCAGTTAAAAAGGTAACTGGGGGAAAGTTTCAAGATTAGCACAAACAGATAACAAGGCATGCAGACATGATTAAAGTATGCTAAATGCTTATTGTTACCGTGCTTCCTCTTTGACAAGAAATTCAGAAACGCTATTCCTTAGAATTTCCCTTAACTGGATTACAGCTGTGACGGCAGAGATGTGTAATTGTTTTTCTAAGAAGGCTTGTGAAAAGGCAAAGGTGCATGCCTGTGATGAACAGCAACCTCGGACAAAAGACAGAGCGTGGGAGAAATGCTTGAGCTGTGCTTAAACACAAGAGGAATTTGAGGTCTTGCACACCTACGAACAAAAACAGAACATGTATTACGCTAAATAAAAGTCGACGCAAATCTGTTTTGGTAACTTCTTAAAGTAGATTTCCTCTCAATATGACACCAAAAACCAAACAGCATGGCAAAAATAGAGATACTTGGCTCTAACGGTAATGGAAGACCATTGCTTCCACTGGGCTGTCAACATGTGACCTTTGACTCCCATTTGGCATGTGGCTAACTTGAGATCTTGCGGGGCAGCAGAGATGTTTTTGACCCTGTCACAGCTGTCTGATTGTTCTTCACAGTCACTGATATACGCTCATCTGCTCTAGTCAGGGTCACGGCAGGACCTCCTACAGGCTGCTAACTCCTTCCACAACCATCTCTTAACTAACAAAACATCTTGATTATGATCTTTAAGGCTCATGAGTTGAATAATAAATCAAGATCTTAAACCTGATGCCTCTTTACAACCGATATGACAATATTTCAACACAACATACCAAGCCAAAGGTATTGCACAAGACCTGGAGGGAGATGTCAGAGCGTGGGAGAAGAAAAGACAAGACCCTAACGCACCAGGGAGGATCCATGCTGTTCTTGTGAACTAAAAGGGGAAGTACATCTCATTTCTATGAAGATATGCCTCATCAACAAAACAAAAATGTAACCCTGGGTTATACAATGCCTTTCAACGGGAAGTTGGACTCAGCCAGAACTGATTCATAAAGCAATGAATCAAACAGATCAGAGGTTATTTATTCTTTTGTGGCTGTTAAGACATGCCGTTTTGGAGGGGCTTTAAGGAAAATGGCTAATCCTTAATAATTATAAAGCATGTTTAACAATGAAAACTATATATAGTGATTGAATTATGAGTAGTAGTCTTTATATACCTTCAGGGTCCAAAAGCATTGACTCAAGTTTCTAGATTTGGGGCTTTATTAGGAAACACAGTTACAGGACTAAAGAACAACTGATGCTTCAACAGTAATTAAAAATAAAACAAAATAAAATAAAAGGTAAAATATCTGCTACAATGCTCACATTCTCACAGTTTTTCCTTTTGCCATTAGATGAAATATGGAATATTGTTTGCATTAAGCCACAAAAACAAAAATTACAACGCAAAATTGCTACAAATATGAATGGTCTACATTCTTATGCTACTGAATAAAAGGGTAAATCCTTCATATCTACGAATCTGGTGACTCAGAAAGAAACTACCATGATTATTAAGTACACCTCTGCTAAGATAAAATGAAAGCAATCTTGAGCAATCAAACTAGCATTTGCTTGTGACAATTTTTGAAACATGAAGGTTTTTGGAAGCAATCTGTGCTCTGCAATCAAGAGTTTTACCAAATTGCAACACACACAAATTAAAAGACTCTGCTGTGCTTGGAAATATGATTAAAAATCAGCATATTTCAGTTGCTCACTGTGCAAATGTGCTTTGGATCAACTGACATGACCAGTTTAAGGCACTTTGCATAACAGTGTATGCCGCACTCTGCAGGCAAAGGAGGCCTCTTCCTACTCGGCAGCATTCAAAGGGTCAACATCTGCCTTATTCTGCATTGAATAAAGATGTCAGATTGTTGCCTAGGGGCTGCCAGAGATGGCCTGCTTGCCGACACATTCCATGAAAACTTTACCTATATTTATCTGAAACTAGTTAGAGACAATGCGCATCGTCTTGCATATTGCAAGCAGCCTATTTTGTGTGATTAAAAAAAAAAAGTGATTTCAAAGGCAAATTGTGCATTCTGACCGCCCCTAAATACAGCGCTCTGCAATTAAACATTCATACTTCACCGCAAACAGCAAAGTCTACACAACAGGTGTGGTCTGTCATTCATCTTGACATAAATCTTTTAAACATCCATTTGTGTCATAACGCTTCACGAGAGGTTGTTCAAGCCTGTGCGGTGTGTAGTTAAGGTCGCATCCGTCTCACATGACTCCGGCTCAGTGGGACTTTCTGAAACAGGTTAGACTGGGCAGGATCACGCACCTGGACAGCATCCAAACACACTGCATGCTGATTGAACAACTGGGACATAAAAGACTGACAAGTTCCCACAAGTGACAAAATGACAAATTGGAAAGCGAAACGACTTCGAAAACCCACTGAATTTGTCATTTGTTTGTCATACCACAGGCAACGCAACACGTCTTGCCCTTGACTGCCCCAAAGTTGCATTTAATATAATGAAGTTTCCAGCAAGCCCAAAAGTTACGTGCCGATAACATTTCAAAGCAAGGAGGAGGGTTGGACCGAGTCCAAGCTGGTCACAGATATCCCAACAGGGAGATGAGCATAAAAGCAGACCGCTCTGTTCCTCAGTTGGCAGAGGATGCGAGCTGAGATGAATTCATCTTCATCGCTGTCTATGCAGCCGATGGGCAGAGCGCGGAGTAACAACACCACAACACCAAACAATGGAACGGTTTAAGAGAAGAGCTTGAGTTAGCGATGAAGGATTCATGATCACACATAGCATCTCTTCCGCCAAACAGTCACCGCTGGGTTGTGATTGGTTCCTGGAATTCCTGCAACCCCGAAACTGAGCCGAAGCAGACCAAATGGTTGAAGAATCTCAAACAGCCCACACGCTTTCCACACAGGCTGGAAAAAGGCTAGTCTGTTACTCTGAAATACCTGCTTTTTATATTATGCCAATTTAGAAATGTAAATGTATGCAAAAGACAAAAAAGCAGCTCCAACCACGGACATGTTCCAATCTCATCTGATTTCTAAGGAAAAAAAACTTTCTCCTTCCTTGAATGTACCCCTTTAATGATGCCATGTAAACGACAGAATAACAATATTGGTTCAATCGGGTCTAAAATATGACATGGTTTGTTTTTAATCCATGTAAATTAAGAGCTATGCTGCGCCAAATCTGTCATCAAATGCTTATTTAAAAGAAATGAGTAGAAAAGATAACCAAAGAAAAAGACTTCTGCTATGGAGATCCAGAGGGCTCTCACTTAGCACCTGATTAGGCGGACGCCAGCAAAACCATACTTCATTCAGTAATATTTCTAATGAATGAGTATTTGTCTTCCTCCATCCCCATTAAAGCCTTTGCAGTCCAGCGTGCAGTAAATCCAGCTGGAAGTCATCGTTAATTCAACTTTCCATAAATCCCTGAGATACAGGGGGAAACTCGAGATGAGAAACACATGTGAGAAGAATGGAGACAGGCTTGCCAGGGGAACTGATAAAAAGAGGAAAGGAAAAGTTCAAGCCTTCCCAAATGTGATCCAAACCCCCACGCTGACCGCGTCTGTGCAGGATCAGGGGACGCGAGAGGGCAGAGGGCTGCTGACGTGACTGAACTGAGGCGGATGAGGGCAGTGACGGTGCCACTGCTAATCCTGCTGGTATGATCACCGGTGAAAGAATCTGACCCCAGGTCAGAAGTTCAGCGCTAATGTGGATGATTTATAACAAGTACACTAATTATACTGGTTGAAGGAAGGAAAAGTAACCACTTCTCAAATTTAAATCACCAATATTTGAGGCTTTATCAGCGTAACTTATCTGCTAAATGAATTTAATTTAGTCAAGTTAGAAATGCAGGTAAAATCCTTAATCACATGGGTTTTGAGAAGAGACATGGAATCCATTGCTTCAGCCAACTAAATTAAATCTAACAAGTTTCATTTTTAACTCACAACTTTTGTTTTTAATATCCCTTTAAAAATTATTAAATTATATATATATATATATATATATATATATATATATACACATATATACATATTATTAGTAACAAAAAATTTCGTGTTAATGATATACAAAATATTAAAAAGCTAAATATGCTACATTTATATTTTATATTTAATTTGACTGAAAGAAAAGAAGTATAATATAAAGTACAATTACCATGTCAGCCAACTAAATATAAAAATTTTTAAATACATCAAGAATCATAAGTTTTATTATCATTTAAGGATAATAAATAATGCATATTCTGAAAGTAATAGAGCATCGATCTTCAAATGTTTCTTTATGTAATATCCCTGTAAAAATTAACTGACATGCATCCATTATGAATGAAAAATGAAGAAAAAAAAGTCAAGAAATGTATTACATTTTAACGCACCTCTGTGATATCATGTGCCAATTAGATTAAACCACCACAAACCCTCACCCCTTGCCACACTCTTCAACTTACCTGCTTGAAATCGGCCACAAAAGTTATAAGAGTCCCGTCTCCCTGTTTAAACTCCACAGTGATGGAGTCTTTCTCACTGTCCGCCTCCAGAAGTTCATCTGTGATCTGTCCATCGGCCAAACGAACCCTCACCTTCAGCTCTGAAGCAGACCCGAGAGTTACTGACAACGCGAGCAGCCCAAGCAAAACAGTTAACCGAACTAAACCCGGCGAAATCCGCCTCGCAAACATTCCAGATAATCCTAAAACTCAAAGCGCGAGCTCAGAAGGAGAATCCACGGGAATAACAGTCGCTGATGCGGTTCGACTCATTCCACAAGACTCTTCAGACGGATCTCCTCAAAACATCACAGCGGCTCCGCTCTCACAACTTCATCCATATTTTTTGGAAGCTGGATATACGAAAGAATTCATAAAGTCCTTTAAAACAGGTCTTGAGACTGCTCACGTGTGGTAAATAAACATTTAGGTGAGCCGCGTCACGCACGGATCAATCTGGTGTTTGCACTCGCGTCGCGTCTCTCATTGAGGGAACTTTGCTTCGTGAGCTTCATGCCTCCGCCGCTCGCCTTCATTCAGTGCAGTGCGCTTCACACTGACTTCAACCTTACTTTCTGTTTTTCTCCTCTGGAGTTTTTTTTTTTTCTCTCTCTCTCTCCTAGTATTGCGGATTCGTCACTTCCTTCATTATCCAAAGTGCAGCAGTCCAACGGCCTCCCAAAGTTTCACAGGCAGCGATCAGAAACTCTTAAAGGCATAGCGCCCTCTCAAATAACAGCCTGATGAACACATAACAGATAGGCTACATTTCTGGCACTAAACTTTTTACGTTATGTAGGTGACTATTCGTTAACAATGCAGAACATATATGTGTGTGTTATAAAATGGAGGAGGAAAACCAGGAGCTTCGAAATCACCCTCAAAGTTTTATGTTTCTTAATATAATTTAATAGCCTAAAGATTTACAAGACAGATCGTGTGCAGATATTTATGTTAGATTTATCCAGAATATAGGCTGCTTTTAAGTTTTTATATCTGAGCGATTTAAAAGGCAGCTTTTTGTGTTTTTGCTGTATAAATGTCATATTAAACTTGCGTATATATAAAATATTTTACCCGTGCAAGATTTACCCTGTCCCCAGACTTCAGCTATAAAAACTATTACACTAAAAGAGTAGGAGAAAAACATATATTTCATTCAGTGTGCTGAAAAAAAAAAAAAAAAAAAAAAATATATATATATAAAGGACTGTGTGGTTTCAGATATCCACCAATATCAACAAGTATTTCTTTTTTATTTATTTATTGTGTGTGTGTGTGTGTGTGTGTGTGTGTGTGTGTGTGTGTGTTTAGAATTGTTAGGATAAATTGTAGTGGTGCACTGTAAAGCCTGACATGAAATAACTGTAATAAAAATCCATTTTGTTTTGTAAATGGAATGTAATTTCACATAAAATATTAACATTTAAACAATGCATCTGTGTTTTATTGTTTACATTCATCAGGCTTTTATAGCCCATATACAGTATGATAGTGTTAATACTGAGTTCACGCTCGATGAGGGAAACAATTCTAAATTTAATTCAAAGCCCAAATTTAGGGAATATATGCTATTTGGTGCCGTCGTTGTCATTTGGACAAAAAGTAAGATTGTATTCCGCATGTAATAGAAAACATTGAGATATTTTTACTTGCATAAAGATCAGTTGTTACTTGTTGATAACAGCTAAAGCAAACATATGATGTATATAAAACTTAAAAATATATATGTGTGTGTGTGTGTGTGTGTGTGTGTGTGTGTGTGTGTGTGTGTGTGTGTGTGTGCATGTTTATGTGGTTTATGAGGACACAAATTTGTGTAATGACATTGGTATGACATAGGTATTACAATATGAAGGTGATTTATGAGGACATTTTCAGTGTCCCCGTAATTCAAAAGGCTTAAAAACATCCTAAATGGTGTTTTGTTTTGTTTTTTAAATCTAAAAATGCACAGTTTCCTGTGAGGGATAGGTTTATGTGTAGGGTCAGTGTAGGGCAATACCACATACAGTCCCCATAAAACACAAAAACCAACATGCATATGTGTGTGGGAAATCAAGGAATGAAGTCACTTCAGTTTAGTAAACATTCGTCTTGTAATTTAAGCTGTCTAAATGATTGGTGAAGTCCTATACATCAAGTCTGGTAAATTTTTATTTCATGCCAATTTTAATAACTCTCATCTGTATAGGATTTTTAACAATAGCTAGTAAAATGACTTCCATACACCAGACCTGGAAATGTTTACGATCCTAGAAGTGGCATATTACACAGGGAATTGCCTCTTGAGGAGAAGATCCTCCAGCTGTGGCTCATCAGAGCTCTTATTTCCAGGTGATGTGCTTCTTGCTGGGTGGCCCAAGTATGTGACCTCCTCAGGGAGCACATCACCTCTGGGCGCATGTTCTGGAGAGCTTCACTGGAGAGGAAAGCAAACAGACAGACTATGGGCTTGAGTAAACACTGTCAGCTGGGTCAGGACACTGGTCAATACAGGTGATAGATTGGAGGGAAGTTCAGGTAAACATGGCCTTTTGTGAGTGGCCAAGCTAACAGCTTAGGAGGAGGTAAAAGAGACAGCGAGGGTGGATCTTAGTCAGTGACGTTTGACCAGCTGTTACTCTCCATTTTTGTTTTGAATGTTTGCATCGTTTTACAGTTATGTACACTAACTGTCTATTCTAAATGTAATGTAAAAATGTATGTAGTGTGAATATAGGTGTATTTGAATTTCCATGACATCTTTGTCATCTGACATCAGAGTTAGACAGACAATGTTTTCTAGCTTTACGTAATTGCTTTTCTGGAAAGCATGCGTCTACGGTCTTTCCCGGTTTTGTAGTACAAAGTGCCATTTGGCATCCTGGTAAGGTTATTGTGTATAACTTTTGTAAATCATTAACAAGGCATTCTCTAATTTATCTATCTGATGCTTACACACACACACACACACCAAACATATCCAGGAACAAGCCTTTGTTTCATGTCTTTTCTGATCGTTTAAACTACTAAAATGTGTTGAGGTATTTGGACAAAGAGTGGACATTTGACACTTCCTGTTCTTTGGGTACACTGGCACCCCTAAGCATTGAGTAATAACGCAAAAACAACACAAAAATGTTCAACTTTTGTTGTTGGACAGTATATAAAGTTTATTTAAAGGTGCCATAGAATGCATATACTCTTTAATCATTCGCCAAAATCCTCATATTTTCACCTGCATAATTTTAACAGCCATGTTACGTACTTTGATTTGTAAATTATTTATTGATTAATTTTAAAGAATCGGTTTATTAAAAAACCAGTCCAAGCACGGGTAAAAATATATTTCGTTCAATTTCTAGTTGTATTAGTTTGGTCAATTTAACAATGCTCCTTTACTGAGAATCTTGCGCTTCATATATAATACTTTGAGAGAGAGATCTAAAATATTCTCACTTTTTCAAGGTCAACTTCACTCTCCTTTACATTATAAGTAGCTTATAACTTCAAAAACTGCAGTTTCAAAGTAGCATTGATACCAGTGTTGTTGCGTGCCAGGCGTTTGGTGTGTTTGATCGTGAGTATGTGGTTTGTTGTCTCAATAGGCAGAGCAATGACAGAAATACGATGAGTAGGACAAGCACCGACGAGTCTAGCCACTGTTTTTGTTCCATTGTAATCGTCATCTATGCCATCTTAGGATAATCATTTCCTACTTTGTGCTTTTGACCCTTTTCAAAGATTTAGAGCTCACATATGCACATGTATGTAATGAGGGCCTGTGTAGGCGCAGCTCCTATAATGAGGTGACAAACAGGTAACCCTTCACATAAAGACATCTTGAGTGTTTTCACGCAAACTGAACGGATACGCTCTGTCTAATGAGCCTGTAAAGACTGAAGAGTCTGCAGGTGCATTCATTTAAACGGAATTCCTCTAAACATTCCTCTTGAGGTGTTGCAGCGACTTAATAGCTTAGCAAACAACATAAAAATAAGGTATTCTGCTACTTGTTTCCTCTTCTTTCAATGCAACAACAAAGAATTGTTTGTCTTGTGTCCTGTGAATGTTTTCTAATGTGATGATTGGCAAGAATGCTTGTGTGGTATTTGGGTTAAACTTGTGCTTTAGTCTAAAGATTTCTAATGCACAGTTGAAAGAATGCATTTCACACAGAGGATTTACAACACAAAGAAGATTTTTCACCAGTTCAGGACGGTTTGGGTTTAACAACTGCCAAACAGAGAGCATACAGTGTCATAATCTTTATTTAAATTACTTTAAGCTTAACAGTAACCTTTTTTCTGATGACACGGTCATGCAAGTAGCTAGGTTTTCTACTAGCCTGTGAAAGTTTTTGCTAGATACAACACATACGATTAAATTGCACAGCCCTACTCTTTGTTATTGTCACAGACACACCAGGCTCCACCATCAGCCAATCACAATGTTCCCACTGCCCTGAGTTCTGAGCGCTGTCACCTGTCACCACCACCTGCCACTAATTAGTACCTCATCAGCACGCACATAAAAACACACACCACACAGCACTCTTCGTCCGATCTCGTCATAGATGAAGTGGACTCACTCTGGCAAGCATTTACCCTGTGAATACTTACCTGTTGACTTACCTGAAACCTTCTCTCCATCT
>JAUMHQ010000075.1:5404923-5419230 GCA_032361165.1 Enteromius paludinosus | reverse complement strand
AAACATACAAGCAGTACCGGCTATGCGTTATTACTTTGGAGCGGTTATTATTCGAAAATAATGAACCTGCAAATGTCAGAATCAAGCATTCCAGAGAGCCGTGTAATAAGTGTGTATATACACACATGTAGTAAATGTAAAAATATTTACATGTAAATACTCAGTCTTCTTATATATAAATTTAATGAGTCTCTGACTCATTCGTGACAGAAAACTTTGCATGCCAGGATTCAGCGAGAGTTTAGGAGTCCCGCGATCACAGGGGAAATCCGAGGAACAACCATCTCCAAGTGTGGAGTTTGCTGCCCAATTCAGTGCTCTCATGCTGAGGGATCTAGCCTTCTACACGTATTACGAACTGTCAAAGAACATGGATTACTCTGACGAGGCGTTAATCTCCGTATGCCGTGTTGGCACCATTCAGTCCCAGTTACGCAGCCTGAAGAGCTACAGAAGGTCCTCTCGGTTCCTAGCCCACAAGTAATGGGTTCTAGCCCCATTTCACGGTACGAGAAGCCATGTGTTGGTCTGTCGGTCCCGGTTACGCAACCTGACGAGCTGCAGAAGGTCCTCGCGGTTCCTAGACTTCCAGTAATGGGTCCCAACCCCGTAGAATGGTATGAGGAGCCGTGTCCAGAAGCAGTGGACTGCGATTTGGGTTCAGTGTGGCTGGATCCGCCAGACCCAGTCTGGGATCCATTGTGGCCGGATCCGCCAGACTCAGTCTGTGATCCAGGTCCACAGTCACTTGATTCGCCGGAGCCTGCTGAGGCTAATGTTTCACCCGAACCCCGGGAAGACCGTAAGGCCCCATGGTCAGATCCGTCGGAGCCTGTGTGGGGCTCAGAGACTCCTTCAGGTCAGCCAGAGGGCGATATCACAGTCTGTTTAGTCTCCGAGGGCGATATCACTGTCGATTCAGTCTAGAAGGGCATTATCAGAGTCTGAGCATCCTAGGAGGGCGCTACCACCGTCTGTTCGGTCTCAGAGGGCGTTACCATGGTCTGTTCGGCCCAGGAGGACATAGTCGTTGCCTGGCAAGCCCAGGTGGGCGTCTCCACCATCGGCTCCGCCCTGGGCTCCTGAACTGTCTAGGGAGGGGGCTATGTCACATTCTCAGCCTGTCTGTCCATCTCCCCGTTTCAGTTACCAGACTCCATTCTCCAGAATGCACCTCTCCTCCACAGCTGTTTCTAGCTAGGTTCAATCACTCAATCATTATCACCTGTATAAATACCAGTCTGTCTGTCATACTTGTTGCGAAGTTTTGCGATTACCTCTGTGTTTAATTCCAAGCCTTGTTTCCCGTGTTTGCTTTCTCTGTGTCTTCATCATTGTCTTGATTGTTTTTTGTATGATAGCCGCCTGCCTTGCTGACCCATCTACTGTGTACTCCGACATTGTCTTTTGCCTCATCTCCATATTTCTGTATGCTGGTGTTTCGACCCTGATCTGCAGACCACGATTAAACTCTCTGCACTTGAATCCGAACATCTCTGACTCATTCGTGACAGCTTATTTAGCATGTTTTCATTCATTACATTTTATAATATAGTGAAATATTATAATATCATATATATATAATTAATTGGAAAAAAAACATGTAAACATTTAAAAATGAACACTGGATACCTATAATTTCCCACTCATTCTTACATATGATAGTCATTTTACACAATTTATTCTTGAAATTTTGACAAAATCTCTAAATTTGTGTTAGCCATTTAAATCCTTTTTACCTATAGCTTATAAGTAAAAAAAACATAGATTATACATATAGCTCCAGGCCTCAGGCCAACAGCATATCCATGGACATTGAATTGTTTTAAACTTTATTAATTCTACAGTTAGGCCTCTAAATCCTCTCCCTTGTGGGTAAGATAAGCACTGCACACTGTATTTATAAGTACAAAGTACTGACATAGAAATAGATAAGAGATGCACATGGAACAACTCTTCAGCTCTTAAAAACACGTCCTACTGATTGTTTCAAATGTTGTTTCAAACATCAGCAAATCAATTTCAGATAAAAAGATGTCCCCTGTTGGTAAATCTTGTTCATTGAATAACTTATCATTGGATTATAAGTGAAACCATTGAATGAATATGATTCAAGAACCCCATACACAGAACTTGGCAGAAAAATAGCAAAGCATGTCGTCTCATTCCAAAACTGCATGCAATATGGATGAGATATGAATTCTGGAGCTTGATCATTATTCCAGAGCACTATAAAGAGGGATTTATATTTAAAAAAGAAAAAAGTCCTACTGGGTTTAATTCTGAGTCACTTCCACATGGTGGAAATATCTGTCTGCACAGCTTTGGTCTGTGGATGGTAGATGGAAGGGTATCCCCTTACATGTGAGCTTCTGTGAGAGCACTTCACCCCCTGGAGTAAAAGCACAAACGGAGAACAGGACTCAAACCAGACCATAAGCGATGTTTGCAGACCCACTCTCATTGTGTCATACTATAATGAGGATTGAATCTCTGGTGTGGGTGTGTGAGTAAACAGCTCAGGGAGGTCTGAGTGGGTACACAATGTCCAATGCCACCCCACTTTCATCTCCACCAAGAGCCCAACATCTGCAGAGCACATGCACATCACATTCCCTATTTCAGCAAACCGTGACAACTGTGTTAAGCCTGCAAAACACAGATGAAACTGTATCCGATGGCCTTTTTTTTTGGGATTTAAATGCTCAGGAGCACTGAGGTTTAGTAATAGCTAAGGATGAAGTCTCAAAATTGTATATATAAATTATATATATATATAAATTAAGAATATTATACAAAATATTTTGAAATAAGATTGTATATTAGATTATGAATAGTTTTATTCAGCAAGAATGCATTAAATTCACCAAAAGTGACAGTAAATAAATGTATAAATAATATTTGTTTTATATAAATGCTTTTCTTTTGTACTTTCTATTAATCAAAGAGTCCTAAAAAAGGTTTTACAGTTCTGTTAAAAAGATTGAAAAATCCTATTGACCCTAAACCTTTGAATATGTTATAATCAGAATTATTTTAATATTTATATATGATATAAATACTACAAACATTTTTATATATAAATATTAAAACAAATATATTTTACTTATTATACATTTTTAGTATGAATTTTAATAGATAATATATATAATTTCTATATGTAATTGTATATACATACACACACACACATACACACACACATATATATATATATATAGCAAAGCAAAATATCAAAAAACATTTATATTTTTTATAATTTATATTTTTTATATTTTTTGTTGTTGTTGTTGTTTTTTACCCTAAGATTCAAAAAATTCTGATTGCCTTAAATATTGTCTTATACATTAATGGAAAACTTATTCAGCTTTCAAATGTATTATTCTCAATTTCAAAAACTGTGGTCCATGGTCACATTTAATTAAATTCAACAAATTCCAATTATACAAGAAGCTCCAAGACACTCATAAAGTCACTTGCTTGTGGTAAACAAGTAGTGATGTATTTATTACTGTGTTTGGACATCCCAAAGGTTCACCTACGTGACAGACCCCTCCCCCAGCTCTCATTTGTCTTTTGACCCGAACGAGTGGCTTCCAGATGGGACCGTTCCAGCAAAACCCGTGTTACGTTCCAAAGCATGTTTGAAGAGAGAGCACTGGAGCAGCTAGTGTGATTATTTAACTCCTCTCCTGCCTAGTGGAAACTATCTTTCCACACAGACATCTTTGTGGAAATTCCCAAAGTGTGAGAAGCGAGAAGAGGGTCTTTAGATGACAAAACAAACAAACATGTTTGGGCTCATCCTAGGAAAGCATTAGGAACCTCAGAAGCAGCTTTGACTCAAACGAAAGATGAAAGAAAATCCACATTTAAACGGCATAATGGAATGGCTGGAGCTCCACTCCAAGCCTGTCTTTACAATACCATGAGTGAGACTTGGTCTTTTCGTAATTACAGAACTGGCTGTCGCAGGCCTGTGCGCACACATCTGGCTAGCGCTCTATCACGTCGGTCTGTAAATGATTATATCTACTGACACTTTGGTTATAAATAAGAGTTCCCTGCTGAGCTTTAGGGAACAGTCATCTGTGGCATGTGAAGTCATCGCTGCACCCATCAATTTGCCATGTATTCCTTGGAAAATTCCTCAATTTGTGCGGTTTGGGTGCTGCAGGCTCATGGGCCTTGATCAGGTGCTCTCGAATCTTCTGGAGACACCTGAACCTTGTCTATTTGTTGCAAAAAGAGATGCGTTACATTATTTGCATGAAAAAAGTATTGCATTTCCACTATGGGTTGCAACAGTCCTGACAAATCTCCCTTTGGAAAACCGATTTTCACGAACCCGAATCATTCTTTCCATATGTGATTATACCCTGCAACACTCTGTGTTTCCGCACTTATTTTTTATTACCAGACAATAAAGAACACACTGAAGCCTAGGTGATAATGATAGGTCGAATAGAAACTTTTACATGTGCGTTCGGATGCAGAGGTCTTTTTTAGCACATCGGTGAAGTGTGTTAGGGTTAATATCAGTGCTAATGTTCAGAGGAGGCGTGGATAATCGCAATTCTATGCTCTGTCTTAAGGCACAGCCGACATACAGCTGTTGATCTGCTGCCAAACTGCAATCAAGATGCCTGCTGGAGATAAATACAGAACTGGGAGATGTAAACACATCTGGCCCGATCATTCGCAGACAACTGGATTTTTTTTCTTTTAACGTTTTGAAGTTCTGTTTGGGGTCCCAAGGCACTTTAAATTCAGGTATCATCCTGCCTTTCCTATTTTTACCGGAATTCATTAAATGTTTTGTAATGATGTAGCATTAATTAAAAATAAATACATAAATATACAGTATATATAATTTATATAACTTATTTTAAATGTTAATAAAATTGTGCACAGTTTTCCTCTTTTTTTTCTTATTTTATATTTATAAAATCTATATTATTTTAATATTTAACATTTATTTATTAAAATAAATATTTGTAGTATTATTATAAATTTTTATTATTAATTAATATATTAATATTATAGTTCTGCTCTATTTTAATCAAATAATTGCAGCCTTGCTGAAAACATAAAATTTTTTTTTTGAACTGTAGTGTTTCACATAACAATTAAAATGTGTATTGCTTTAATATTTATAAATAAAGAATTTAAAATAAAAGATACATGGTATAGATAACTATTAAAATGTAAAACATTTTTACTATTTAAAATTTATTCATTATTATAATACATCTACATTTAAATGAATAGCAGTTTAAGGTGTTGTTCTTTTAAGCATGCTGTGGTTCAACCAATCTCTAAACTCCCCTTTTTCTCTGAAATATTAAAGAAAGTTGTGTGTATATAGTATATAGTGCAATATTTCTTAGACTCGAACAGAGTTTCAGATTTAATTATAAAGATCTTCATAGCACAGAAACAACACTTTTAAAGGTTTGAAAACATCTCCATTTGATACCATTGATCATAATATTCTACTTTCCCAGTTGGAACATGTTGTCAGCATGAAGGGTACTGCTTTGAAGTGGTTCAGGTCCTATACCTAACTGACGGAACTTTTTCTGTTTGCCTTGATGACTTTGTTTCCTCATCAGCTCCACTTTCATTTGGAGTCCCTCAAGGCTCTATCCTCGGTCCTATGCTGTTTTCCCTGTATATGCTCCCATTAGGGGTCTATTCTCAGGGCCCTTTGCTTTCCACATGTCAAATCCACTGTTAAAAGCCTGGATGCAATATTGGATATGGATTTCAAACTCAAACAGAAACTCTGTAAAGTCAAGATTTTATCGGTTAAGCCTTTTTATCTTAAGTTAAGACCTTTTTGTTATATTATGATTTTGAAAGGCTTATACTTATATTATACTTTTATAAATCTCATTCAGAGTAATGCCCTCTATGTTGGTGTCAACCAAGTCTCTCTCTCACGTTTGAAGTTAGTGCAGAATGCTGCATCATGACTTTTTTTCTCGAATACGATAGCGTAAAAATTTATTTTCCCCATATTGGTTTCCGGTCCATTTTAGATTTCGATTTTTTTCAATTTAAGGTTTTAGTGTTTGCTTATAAATCCTTAATACATAAGGCCTACCCCCAGCCTAACTTTCTGATCTTATACAACTCCACATTCCATACAGGTCTCTGAGGTCTGCTGATCTTATATTGCTGGCAGTCCCTAGAGAGAGACTGAATCGTGCCTTTGCTGTAGCTGCCCCAAACTCTGCAATTTAACTCATTCAGCTGTGCCCTACAAACTTGAAACATGAAACTTGAAATTATCATTTATGTGAATTTACATTAAAATGTGTTATATTACAAAGGGTCAATGCTTAAATAAAATTTGTACAGAATGTTTGATTCAGTATGTCAGAAGAAAAAAAAAAAGGGAAAAAAGTAAAATTCTATTTTTAGTTTTGCATAAAAACAAGAAAGAGCATATCAACAGAAGAATACAGTATAGGTTATGCTGTTTTTCTGGTGCAAAATGAAAAGCCATTGAAGCATTTATTTACTGTTTTATTTAAAGAACCACCAATTAAAGTGTCTACGGCTGCAGACATATAAAACCTTTAGAACCTTGTAAATAAAAAGTTATGAACTCTTGTGGGACACAGTCAAGCCAAATAAATGTACTGGTTTCATCACTGTATGAAAAAATAAAATTGTAGCCGAAAAGAACAAAGAGAAGTCGGACTCCAGGGGCAATGCTGCCTTGAGAAATGCACCAATGACGTGCAATTGTTTTTGAGATGATTCTGAGATTTCAATTACATCTCAAATCAGTTCGACCCAGTTGTTTTGAATATACTGATCAAAAGTCTACTGAAGTCACTTCAAACGGTAACATCTTCAAAATACAGCAGAGCAGAGGTTGATAGGGGTGAAAAAAATGTAGCAGTCAAACGGCTCAGATAAGGCAATTCTCCAAGGACATTATTGCCAAAACATAAACTTTTCTCCCATAAATCGTGGCTGAGGCATGTTTGGCTGCTGTGCAAGGTTCTCCAGACATAAATTATGGATACACAGTGTATTATGTGATGTTATGAGCAGTATGATCTCATCCAGAATGAGGTTTTGACAGGAGGCTTCCAGACTTAGGAAGCTAGCTTGTCTGTTCCATCTCCTCTGAGGCATGTTGTTTTTTTCTCTCTTTTAAACAAAATATTTATCACCACATTGTCTGGACTTAACCGTCGCCTTGTTGATAAATCTTGCGCGATGTCCCAGATAGCCATAGTCTGGCTCACAAACAGACAGTTGGTTTTTGTACGTAATCATAACGCTTTAACTGTTTAGACTGCAAATGACCTGATGAGCACTACAGGTGTTCGATGTCTGGAAAGTGCGAGGTGTCCTGTAAAAGCTGTCTGTCGAGGAGATTGCGGTTTGACTTTATCTCAGGAATGCCCCTGAAGCCACGCAAACCTCACAGGAAGAGCATTCCTGGTTTGCTGTCTGAGAGGAACCGGACAATTGTCTTTTAATAAGCTCCTATTAGATTTTTATTAGATTTATAATTGTATTCTTTTTTTAAAGAGTCAACATAATTATTATCTGCTTTCGAAGTGTGGAAAACACATTTTTTAGTAGCATGTTTAAATTTATGCATACAAAAGATTCACAAACTCAAGAATCAGTCTGCTGAATCGTTCTTCACAAACTCATTGAATCTATGCATGACTGACTTTAAGAAGAATAAAAAAGGGTTGATGTAAAGAGAATAAATATGTTTCTACCAATATTTCATAAATGTTGCAGTCTGTCACATAGGAGCAAGTTGGTCCCACCTGATTCATGAACAAATTAGGTGTTTAAATGACTCACAAACATACGTTTCACAAATCGTTCACTGAACAAATTCGCAGGATCGACCTGAGCAGCTATCAACATATGACTCACTCACTGAGAATTCAAAAAAGTGTTAACGAAAGAATAAATGCATTGTTCCCTTTATTTCTTTGTCACATGGGAACACGTTAGTCCCACCAGACTTAAAAAAATAGCAGTTTTTGTTTTAAATGATCCAATAAACTCCAGAATCAATTCTTTATCATTAATCCATCACTGAACAAACTCTGCCAAAGCAGCTAGTGAATCAACATTTGTCTCACTTGAATAACAGGGTAACTGTTATTGCTTTATTACTTCATGAAAAATTAGTTAAAGTAAACGATAAATGCATTTTCACCATATTATTATTATTATCTTATGGAATAAATGGCACTCACTTCATGAGCTCTCATGAGTCGGTTATTTTAATGAATCATTATCAGGTTTTTGTGATTCTCATGAAAATAAAGTCTCTCCTAAGGACTTTTATGAAGCGGTTATTTTAACGAACGCGTCAGAAAGACTTACAAACCAATAGTTGGCTGTTTAAGTCCTTTACAGTTTAGCTGTTTAAGCTAAATCCGGTGAAAAACTTTTTACGGAATGAACTCACCGAATCAGTAATGAATCAACATCATGACTCAAAACCACAATGTCAATGCATCATTACTTCACTGAAAAAACTTAACCTTATATTTCATCACAAAGCCTTTGGTGGGACTCAAAATGGTTTGGAAACCCATGGTTTGGGGAAGAAAGGAAATGAAACATTCTGCTCAGTACTGTTTCTTTTCCTAAAGGAAGATGATTCATGGATCTGCGGTGAACTGAAATCTAGACGTCCCCCCCTTGAAGGAGAGGCCCCTGACAGCCCGAACACTGACCCTTAACTCTGGCCCCCTTTAAGAAAACATAGAAAGGAGACACAGACCGGAGGAGACCTATGTGTTTAGACAAAGACAGTATCTAGAGAGGAAATACAGTATGAGGGGAGAGTTCTGCAGCTTTGATGTTTAATAGAGTCTGGATGAGGAATGTTATTAAAGCTGTACATCTCACTTTTAACAACTTTTATTTTGGGCACTAACATTTGAAGTGTATCAAAACATTTTAACCAAAGTTGTCTTAAAAAACCGAAATACGTTGTGGTCTGCAAACTTTTTTTTGATTGACTTCAGATGTTTTTTTCACACGTTTTCATTATCAACAAGTAATTCTGTGTGGTTTCACATTTGACAGTCTCTTCACTGTAAGCGTTTTGAAATACGACACATGTAGCTTTTGTCACCCTGAAAATCATAAAACTTCAGATGGGATTCACTGCTGGAAAAGCCCCTAATTAGCAAGAGGGATTTGGAAACTAATGACAATAAAGGCAAGCAAAACAACTGAGTCCTTTAAAGTGATTCCAAATCACTTTTAATTGACTTTACTGTTTACACCACATAGACCGCAGTGACACAAAGCAGATTTAATCTGTTTTGGAAAAAACGTTCCAGGCAACTTATCTCCAACACACTTTCACTGACATGCACGGCTTCAAGTGAGACGTTGGACAGATAAATGGTGATAAGTGGCAGAGAGAGGATTTTAGAGGAGTCAAATTACTAGAGGCCCCGTCCTCACACAGATATTGTGAGCTGCTTTCCAAGACTCAATCTGGACACTTGTGCTTGTGAATACCAAAACTAATGAGCACCACATACCAAACTTATTATACTCAATGTTTAAAAACTACCGGAACAGTTTTAATATTGTACATGTAAAAGTTTGGGGTCGGTTTACTGTTTTTGACAGAAATCTCTTATGCTCACCAAGGCTACATGTATTTGGCAAAACAAAAAAAAGAAAAGAAGAATAAAGAAATACTTCATAAATTTTGTTGTCTGTCACATAGGAGCACGTTGGTCCCACCTGATTCATGAACAAATTAACTACATGCATTAGCAAAAATTATAATATAAAAATTTAAATTATAATAATAATAAAAATATAAAGAAAACAGGAAAATTGTTTAATATTATTCTAATTAAATATATATAAAATTTTATTTATACCTGATGGCAAAACATAAATTTCCGCAACCATTCTCCTAGTCTTCAGTGCCACGTGAACCTTTAGAAATGATTCTAATATGCTAATTTGGCGCTTAAGAATAGTGTTGTTGTTATTATTATTCTGTTTAAAACAGTTGTGGTGCTTGTTATTGTGGAAACAGTGATACATTTCGTTCTTCAGGTTTCTTTGATGAATTAAACTTTTTTAAATAGTTACTTTAGATATTTTTTTATAGTTACTTGATCAATATAACAGTAAAAACTGTCATACTGAAATCATA
The DNA here is from genome assembly GCA_032361165.1 of Enteromius paludinosus. Lineage (NCBI taxonomy): Eukaryota > Metazoa > Chordata > Actinopteri > Cypriniformes > Cyprinidae > Enteromius > Enteromius paludinosus. Next base: position 5,409,044 of record JAUMHQ010000075.1, on the reverse strand, counting down.
CAAAATTGTGAACAGTATAGATACATAAATATAATTAAATTGCACTCTATTTTACATTTATTTTTTATATTCATATAAATTACTGAGACCAAATGTTCAAATACTTATTGACCTCACTGTATATGTGTATATATATATATATATATACAGTAGTCAACATTTGAAGTGAAAAATTAAATAAGATATTGTCAAAATCTACAAAACTACATATTTAATTAGTGACCAACAAATGCATTTCTTAAATATTTAATATTTTTATATTTAATTTTATATTTTACTTCCAGAAAATTCAATTTTACTACTACTGTTACATTTAACAAAAACAATACTTACCAATGTTAAAAATCTAAAAACTTTTTGTCAGAAATGTGTTAAATGCTGAAAAAGTTATACAACACTTCACACAGTAAGTTTATTATATGACCAAAAACCTGGCCTTTATATGTCTGGGTGTGACTTTCTTTACCGTTTTCAGTTTCCACTCTTGAGAATTTTTCTTTTGTCGTCTAATTGCTGTTCTTTCACTGGTCTGAGTGGAACGCACAAAAGAGCTCTTTAGAGAAATATTGCCACCCTGTGAACAGTCAGTGGAGCACAGGCGACAAAACCTGAAGGTGCCAGCACACAAATAACACAACTTAATGGGTCGGTCTGTGCCTTCTGGGTACAAAGCAACTTTTTGTTGTTTCTTAATTAGTATGGGAAGGATAAAAGTGATGTTGGGACTTTTTTGAAACATGAGTGAGACACTTGAGCTGTAAAAAACAAATGCAATCAAAATGTAAATCAGACCTGGATGCACTGGAATCAGAACGAGCGCTGTTTTCATTTATATGAAGTGTGTGATGAAACGGGCTTTGATAATCTGTGATAATATGTCACAGTCGAGTGGAGACAAAGCAAGACACGCCAGCAGATGGGTAATTGAAAGCTTAAATTAAGGCCTATCATCTAATACAGACAACAAGGTGAAGACATGTATATAAAACGATGCCATTTATCATGAAAACAAGCCAAAGGCACAAACAGATGCAGTTGGGATGGAAAAAGCTTGACTCGAAAATACAGGTTGAGACGTACATGTGCACCACGAACAATGACAACCAGCGCTATGTAATTTGTGTCTGCATTTAGGGTCACGTGACTTAAAAATATGTCTATTTATACATCACTTTCCACTCATCTTTTCAAATGAGCTGCTTTAATTGATAGCTTGCAATGACAAACTTTGCACGCCAGTCTTGTTTCTACAAGTTACGCAGCCCCAAGCGAAGGAAATCCGCGCCGTGATCTCCATCCATCAAAATGAGCTGCTCTAAAGACGAAGACGCCAAACGCTGACAGTGAAACACATGAATGAAATGATGCGTACAGGCATAACCTTGTCATAATAGCAAACACATGTGACCTCCTGGCAAGAGCTTTTATTACCACATTGATAAAAGGAAAGAACAGCCAGGAGGCAGAACTCCCACAGACTTTATTGTCTTATTTTGAGGAAGCAAACCAGGACAAGCAGGATACAAAGAACAAAAAATGGTGAGAACGTTGAGCCAAAGGGTAGAAATATTGAACGTGGTTAGCATGTATGACTTCTGGTAGGACCTGTGTGAAGTATATTTTAACTGTCCACACAATGAACGTCAGCACAGACATTTTTCAAAGTATCTTCTTTTATGTACCGAAGGAAAAAAGTTATGAGGCTTTGTATCACCTATTTGGATGTTCTAGTGGAAATGCGTTGATTTAAAACCTCAAAAACCAAATAAATAATGGGAGATCTCGGGTTCCTTAAAAGCTGATATTCAGATTTACTGTGGTATTGTGAACTGCTGTGTTCAGGAGGAACTCAGGAGAGAAAAAGCTGACAAAAGGAACCGTATCATATCGCGCTGACCTTTTATGATCATCAAAAACCCCATTTTCAAAAGGCACTAGTTACGGTTACACGTCATGCTGTAATCTGGTATCCTAATTGCTTTGGGATCACAAACCTTTCAGATGACTACATACTATGTATGTGCATGTAATAGAAATGCATTTTTTTTCTATTAAACACCATAAAATAGAACATAACAAAAACAAGACACCCAAACAGGAAACTGCAGTTATAATTGTATATGCCTATGTCAGCCGAAAAGGCTTTAGAACTGATTGATGACCAAACAAAATAACAGCAGTCTGTTGGCAAAAGGAAGCCACTAGTGATTTGATGAGTCGATCAGGTGACCCTTTAGATTCAGGGGATTCAAATCGGCCATCTTCAACAGCAGCCCAGCGTCTCACGGATGTTCGTGCCAGAACTCTGTCCACTCGGTCCAGGCGGCTCAAAAATCAGAAATCCTAAAATGACACAAAAAACTCATCTGCCTTGTCTTCACTCTTCTAATAATGCTTCACTATAAAAAGCACAGTTTACTGGAAAATAACCGTAAGATGCAGGTGAAATAAAATATAAAGCACATAACAATGGCTTTCTGTAAAAACGCTGTACACACTGTATAAAGTATCAAATATACTTACACAGTATTATCATCCTCACAGCAGTGTTTATTTCTTCTTCCCTCCTAATGACATATTTTCAGTTTTTTTCTTCTGTGCCTCATTGAACAAAAAACAAACAAACAAGTAATCTATATTACACACACACATATAAAGATATATATATATATATATGGACAATATGTATACTTTACAGCATTACTATTCAAAGGATTTTGAAAGAAATATTTTTTTTTATTAATATTGTTTATAATATTAATATCATTCATTAAACTTGTATTCACAAGGATTCAATTAAAAGGGACATTTATAATGTTACAAAAAAGTATATTTAAATTAAAGATATTCTTTGAAGCTTTGACCTGAAGTGTTGACATCACAGAAATAAAATTAAAATTGCATATTTAATAGAGTTCAGATTCAGATTCTTTAAATATTTCACAATATCAAAATGGTACTGAGCGTCATGAACTTACGGTATTTTCAATTAAATAAATGCAGCCATTTATAAATGTGTTATGTATATATACAGTAAATATATATATATATACTGTATATATACACACACAACTTTTTATATATTATATTTCTTCCATTAAGCTATGACTTTGAGCTGAGGAGTGTATACCTCGGTCATGGCATCATCAATTTGCTTCAGCTCCTCATAATGATCCCGTGAGTCTCTGAGAGGCTGCACCATAATCTCTTCAATCTGAGGAAAGAGCTGAGCGGGAAAACATTGGTTTCAAACATCACGAAATGAGCAAATGATGACAGAATTTGCCTTTTGGGTGAACTATTACTTTCCTGTTTGACCTACCTTCATGACAGTTTCAAACATGGGGATGAGAACAAATTTAATGAAGCCAATCTGGGCTGTGGGCTTGGTGACTTTGTCTCTGTCCATGAAGGGTGCCACAGGAAGCCCCTCAGATTTCTCTCTGTCACTCTGAACAAAGACAAGACAGCGTAAACAAACCCACCTGTCACTGTGGAGCAATTATAAGATGTAGATTCAGCAAAAACCTGTATAAAATATTCCTCCAGCAGACAGTCCACCCACGGCTCTGCCACCTCTGTAGGCCGGACTTCATTGGAAATGTCACAGCATTTGATAAGAACCATCTTCAGCTGAACGCATGAGAAGATGACAAATCCTCACTTGTCTAACTTAACAAATCTGTACCTGTTACATTCATGCCATTTACTGCTGAAAAACAATGTTTATGCTGGTTATAGCTAGTTTAACGATACATACGCAAGTCACATGCTCCTCATTGGTGAAGTCAAAATTGTCCACTTTATGCTTGAACGAGTCCAGAATCTCACCATGACGGGCCATGTCCGTGGCCAAAATCAGTGTGATGATAGCCTGCCAATACATTACCATGTAATAAAAACACTTTTACAGATTGTGAGAACATGTACCGCAAAAAAATAAGATCCATTCACACAGAATGATTTAGCTTTCTACCACTCTGAATTTCAAATGTGCTAGATAGACGTCGTTGATAGTTGCGCTTGCATCTTTTTCAGCATCTAGTTTAAAGGTGCCATAGAATGCATTGAGAGAATATTTTAAATTGTTCTCTGATATGTACATAGAAGGTGTGTAGCTT
>JAUMHQ010000075.1:5392200-5404823 GCA_032361165.1 Enteromius paludinosus | reverse complement strand
GTCCATGTACTGAACTGTTATTATTCAACCATGCCAAGGTCAATTCAGTTTTCCATTCTATGGCACCTTTAAGAGTGTAGCATATACTGATTTCGACAATAAACATGATATTATTTAAAAAAGTAAAAAATGTATATCATTTAAGTACCACAGCTACCATAACAGCCTTGAATTGTACAGTACAAATCATGCAATCATGCAAATATATCTATATATATATATTTTCACTCCATTACTCTGCATCTCATGTTTTTAAATGCTAAAATGCATTCTGTGTGAATGGCCCTTTAAATATCGGAGTTGATATGTTGTGCTATACCTGTCGGATCTGTTTAAAAGCCTCAGGATCCACGTTTGCAAATATATTACACTCGGGCAGTGAGAGTATCTGGAAGGCCACAGCGCAGTGGTGATTCTCCAGGGGCGAGATGTCATTGTAGCGCACTGCCAACTCAGTGCGAGCATTGATCTGATACCTGCATAACGACAGCGCTACATTATCTCGACTTATGTCATGGGAATGATTACTAAGATAAATGGCACAGGTATAAGGCTGTAAAATTGTCATCACGAACGTGTAGGCACATACCTCGGTACACCTGTATGTTTTTATGAGAACTGACTCGAGTGCATAATTACACAGAGGTGAAGATCTTACGTGTTGTTGTATCCAGGGTGGTCTAAGTCGTGACACACGGCAGCAGTCATTAAAATGCCCAGATCTGTCAGCGTGAGCTTTTCCTGTAGGCCACACACACAGGTTTTCACTTTTACCGTTCCACAGTAATTGCTGTGCTAATTGCCACGTACGGAAAAGTTCTCACCTGAAGGTTGCAGAGGTGGATCATGCCATACATCATCTGACTCACGCAGAAACAATGGCGGAAATTATGGAACGGGTTGCTGCGGTAATTTTCCTGAATGCCCAGCTGAGAACATATAAAAAGAATCAGAATTCTCGCACCCTTTCATTTTTTACAATTATACTCATTTTCTTACCAGCCAGCGTTTGAGAGTAATCGGGTTCATGTTAAACTCTTTCACGAGGCCTAAGTCATGGTACATGTACTCCAGACAGCTCAGCATCTGATAAACAGGAAACCATAAAATGAGCATGTGTGCTTGATTTCATCTCTAAATATATTGAATATTCCACTGAGTCAGACTCACTTCATTGTGTTCCCAGTGCCAAACATCAAAGGTTGGTTTCTTCAGAGCTTCGATTGTTTCCTGAGAAAGGGTGTACTGAGGAAATCAAGATTAACGGAGATTAATACCACACAGAGACAAGATGTCCTCCCTCAGGGTCCATAATTTAATCAAAGCGTGTCATAAAACTCTAAAGGACCTTTGGGTAGCTGGGCACGTCACGTCTAGGAGTTAATTTCTTTCCGTCATCTGAGAAACTGTATTTGCATGGACAATTCACTCTAAAAGGAGAGTGGTTGATTAGTCATTTAGATACATTTGTGTTTCTTTTCTGAAAAAGAGCCACTTTAGATGGATAAACAGATAGACCGTCACGCTTGCGTTGACTTCGCTGGAAGATGTTTTCTTTCGCTTACCTTCCCGCAGCTCTGGACGTCATCTCATCTCTCAGCTTCTTCAAATCATTTTTGCACTTTTCGATCTCCACGACCTTCAACCCCTCCACTGCACAGAAAATCATCATAGTAAGAAGAGCGATTATCTCTTGTCTGTGCTGTTGCCTGAGCCAAAAGAGCATAGTCTTTATGATATTTGGGTCCCTAGATATGGTAACTGACCCTTTGCCAGGAGTTTGATCAACACAGTCTCACGACCAATTCGAACAATGTGGAAAATTTGGGCTAATTAGAACAAATTCGCATGACCTCACTCATACTATTTTGTATGATTTGTCTAAACCCCAAAAATTAATTGACAGGCTATCTGACCAATCACCACACAGAATCTGCCGTTTTTCAAACAAACCAACGAGACAGTAAAGCAGATTCGAAAATAGGTGTGCGTTGACATCTTTCTGCAACTGAAACTGATGTTCATTCATGTTTATTCCGTGCCACAATTAGTAAAGATTAAAAGATGATCAGTTCACGTGCGTGCTGCTTGAACTGAAAATCTGTTTAGATCCATGTGGCTCTAAACCAGATAACAAGAAAGCAGTCAAACAGCAACACTGTCATTACATACGTTCTACTCTCTTCTCCAGCATAGCCAGTCTGTTGGTCACTTCCGTTTTCAGTTCGTTGATCCTGAATGCTCTGTGGAGTGAAGGAAAATGTTTTCCTGCTTTCAGTACAAAACCATTATCCTCTTCAGTCCATGAGAAAGCAAATAAGTCTGTTACCTGCTGAACTGCTCTGCTACCTGTGAGAGCACGTTCTGAAACATATCTTCCTTTTCTGTTGGGTTAAATACACAGGCTATAAATCAGGGAAGAGCGCCTCTTAGTTTGAAAAATTATGTCAATCTGGGGTACTAAAGGTCATAAGTGAGTCAAACACTGTAAAAAAAATAAATAAAAAAGATGCTTGTTACCTCCCAGCTGGCTGGCAGACAATGGAATGACTTTGTACAGGGAGCTAAAAGGACAAAAGGGGATCATTAACTGACAGTTCAAACTGAAAATTTGCATAATTGCTTATACAAACAATAACGGCCAGGCTGCGTTTTACTTAGGGGTGTTGGTGGGCATCGTGGGATCAATGGACACCAGTGCACCTTCAGGGTCCACCATCATTATAGCGGTGTTCCTATTCACAGAAAGTTGACAAATTTATTATGTCTGGCACTGAACACGTTGTACACTACACAGAACTTCTCAAGCCCTGCAGGTTGGCAAAATGGATTGAGGTGTTGATTAGCGCTGATATCAGTGATATACAGACCTAGGGATGTTGGAGGAGGAACACAGCAGTTCTTTGATATCACATGAGCTGCAGTGACGACTGAAAAGCACCTGAACAGGACAAATAAGGGTGTGTTAGCTGTATCATGGGTGTATTTGTCGTCATACTTGTACTACAATGAGAAAACAATAGCCTCATGCTACCTGCGATATTAATACTGCGATGCAACACAAACACGAAACTTGAGATAAGTGCTATTTTAAAATGTCACTGAAAATAGTGATTGGTCGGCTTTTTTCGAAGGCTTGATTGTGTTTTTGGGGTGTAGTAAAAAATGAATGATTACGATTCCACCAGAAAAATCCCTTTAATATCTTAATGTTTCTCCTAAGCAGAAATTAGATCAAATAGAGATTTTGCCTCATACTTCAGATCTGCATATTCATATTATCTTCATATTTGTAGGTTTTTTATTTAAGCAGAAACATGAGGCAAAGTTAATGGTCTAAAAACCTAATTCAGAACTGAGTATTAAATCAGCATATTAAAATTATTTCTGAATTATCATGTGACACTGAATACTTGAGAAACGGCTGCCTTTGCCTCAGGAATAAATTATTAAAATATACTAAGACAGAAGATGGTTATCACACATTTTAATAATATTTCAAATTACTGTTGTACTGTATTTTTGATCAAATTAATGCAGCTTTGGTGAGCATATGACACCTCTTTCAGAACCAAGTTCAAATAAATATAGATATATTAAAACTGATATGTTCAATTAAATTATTTAAATGAGAGCATTAAAATAGAGAATAACAAAGATGAAAGAGGCAGCTGTGGTAGACAGGCTCAGATCGCCAATAGATCCTGTAAACATATGGCTCAGTGCTCTTGATTTCCACTTGGCCTCTCTGAGGTCTTTAGGAAGTTGTGCACACTTCAAAATGACATGTATTTCTAAAATATATAAAACCTTTTTGATTAATCATAGATTATAATATGCAGATACTGAGTATGATTGAGCATGTGTAAGCTCCGTATGTAATTTGACTTAAACACAACCATTAACAGTTCTTCAGTCATTCTCTAGGAAACAACAGGAGAAAACAATGTGTCAAGTGTCACCACAGCATGCAATGTCAGTCACACCTGTGGAACACGCCGTCTTCAGCTTTATTTTTAACCTGTGCACGCTGAATCCCAGCACTCCTCTTGACAGATTTACTAGTGCCATGAAAAACTGCTCAATATGTGATTTATTGGGTTTAATTCAGAGTTCCAGGACTTAAATATTTAAAATAAACTGCTGCATCTACCAGGAATATATTTTGTTATTTTGTTTGTCAATGGATAATAATTCAGCTTCAGTATTTTTCCATGAAATGCATTCATTTAATTAAATTCAGGTTGTCAGGATTATATTGGCCATCAGACAAGGTTATTAGTCAACCACCAAAAGAACTTCATGATCATAACAAGACATACATGCACTAAAATGACATGCTTACTTTCTGCACTTTACCATCTACATTCAAATAGATGGTTTTGGGAGCACAGGAGGAGGAGCCAGACCCCATGTTGACAGGATGAACTAGTAAGCCACTTGTCCTGGTACCTCTATCCAGAAGCAGATCCACCAAGACCAGATCTCAGAAGGCCCACCACAAAATGTTCTCTGCAAAACAGAGAACAAATTTTAAGTACAATTCCCCCAGGCCTCATACAGTGAGTCAGTGTGGTCCACAACTGACTTTCAGGGTGTGAAAACCAGTTAAAACATTCTAAAATGTATATTTTTTATGTTCTACAGAAGGAACAAGATCATAGAGGTTTGGAATTAAATTTTTTTGGTGAATTGCTTCTTTAAAAGCCAATTAAGTGTTCTCTACTCCCCAAAACACACTTTACAATGTACATCTGTGCAGAAGCTTAACTTAAATAACTCCTAATTGACGCCGAACAATTAGACATACTGTCACCTGAGACTTTCTTGGAGCCTTTCTTGAAGACACAGCAGGCCGTGTTTATTTCTAACCATGTAACTCAATCTGAACGTAATGAAATGTTCTATTCGTAGCATTGCGGATAGAATGTTTGAGTCAGAAAATAGCAGTCTTGCCTGTGCGACGTCAGCAGCTCCCAGTTCTCCCCGTGTGCAGGCAGCCGTCCCAGGTGCTCAACGGAGCCAAATAGAGCAAGTGAGCAAAGGAAACCTGGGTGTATTGAAGGACGCTGAATATAATTGTCACTCTCCACCGTTGTCATGGGGAACAGTTACTACGGTGAAAAAGTGCCCAGCCCCCTTGATGTCTGTTGTTGCTGCTGTAATCATTTAATGTAGTCCTTTCATTCATCCTGCTTAATTTAGCAGCTGGAGTCTATATATATGTAAAAAATGAACGTCTGTTCTGTCATATGTAGCTTTAGAGATTTGGGGGTCTTACAACGCATATGTATCGCTAACCTTGAGGTCAAACTAAAGGCAAATTTCCACAAAAATGTATTTCTCTCAATGTAACGTGCCAGTTTTCTGTGTCCACTCAGAGCAACATATGTTCTGGTCAGCTGACATAAACACTCACAAAGACACTGGATCACGAATAGTATTATTGTGATCATTAACAGCTTGAACAAACTGGAGATGGAAGTGTGAACAGCAAATACAAGCGCAAACCTGTCCTGAGCCTCCTTCCTCTCTAATCTCATCCCCGAGGGGCCAGAAAAGCTTCCTATGTCTTAATTCTCCAAGTCTCACGTGCCATTGACTACACTCCTCTGCGGAAAAAGATTAGCAGTCTGGGCCGCCCAGAGGAGCTGTTTTAGCGCTGACACATGGGTTTTGATGGTTTTGATAAGAACATAAGACTGGATAGAGCTGGTGTGGATAATAAGAGATCAAGCCTGTTTGTTTTTTTTACCATTTAGCCAATGAAGGTCACGTCTAACTTTCAACATCACCAAAAGCGGCTTAACAACGGACCTGCACAAAAGCATAATTTTAAAAGCTTATGTAACTAGGTGAAAAAGAAAATCACACCTCGGGTAATCAGAAATGCATATGCTTGCTGCTAATCATGGGACAAAAGAGAAGAGTCCAGTCATATTTCAATAATAAAGGATCTAAGGGGAAGACATTATCCTGATAATAAAAGTGTGTCCGGGCCAGATTTGGACAGGAATATGGAAAACTCCTCCATTAGGGTCCTTTCATCTTCTCCTTTTACTTTTCAGCATCTACTCTCAGTGTCTGAAGCTTGAAGGTCTTCTTGCAGGATTCGTATTGTGTTTCTACCACCTGTTAAGATGAGAAAAGCAACCGCACTGTATTGACTTCAAAAACCACACGATACTGATAACTGGACACAGCAAAAGACTGGCTGCCTAATGAAGTTGAAGTGAGTCCATATTCTTTAGTCAGAGCGAGTGGAAAGATTTTTTAATACTACTGAATTTAGAATCAGACATTCTGATTTGGGGTTTTCTGGTCTAATTAAGAGTATCTACTCCAAAATGTTCCCATGAGCCTTGATTGCAACCATTCTGCATAATCAGCACTTACACAAAATATTTTCACCATGTCAAGAACTAGCATTCACAGGCAAAGAAGAGTGATAGAGCTGCTAACCCTTGAGGGGAAGCAAAAACAAGTCTAACGGCAATCATTTCAGTAATGCAGTTAAGTGTGTAATTCAGATAACAGCACTTTTAACATCATCAGCCTGCTATCCCAACATTTTACTGTCGCATCCTCATCCTTCTGCGTTTAAAAATGAGGTGAATGAGCTTTTTATGAACTGAGGGTTGCATATTTTCTGTCGGAATTGACTAAAAACACTCTGTTATTGATAGTGACTTTTAAGTGCTGTATTAACCTTATTCATTGCTATGTGTAGCTTGAAGCCAATTTCTCAGTTATCCATACGATTATATTTCATGATTTTTAATTGATAAAAGGCAATAGCATTAGTTCGTAAAGAAAATATTTTGTTTTCTAAAAATATTTTTTAATTATATTAATAAAATTTATATCAGGATCAGAGGAATGGGGAAGCTATGTAATGCCAGTAAAATAATGCCACAACTTGCACACTGGTGTTCGGGTCATCTTTTCTTCTCACAAAATCAAGGCAATGGCAATATTTTCATCCATCGAATGTAAGCTTTTGCATATTCCAATCTTTCCTGCTGCTCTAGTGACTTGTGTTCATGAAAATTATGAAAATAAATCTAGGAATTACTGGATTGTTGGACTTCAGATCAGTAGGTCATTAATGCATCAAGCACTAATTACGTAACTAGCTAGCTGTTTTATGGATGGTTACTCTAATACTATAACTGAAACATTAGTAATTACTAGTTACTATTGCTCTAACTAATAACTAGTTCAGACTAACACTGATCACACACGTTTGGCAGTGTGGCTATTACTGTTGTCTAACTGCAAGTTAGATGTGCTCAACTCAATGACTTTTAACTGCATGGTTCCTTTATAAAGCATACAGGATTCACATTACATTTGGCCTTATTATATAATAACGATGTGAACGCTGTGAACACAGTGTCTAAATGAAAGCCAACGTCTAATAGTTTAATGTAAATTTGATCAAATGCACGTTTGGTATCAGCAAAATAAGAGATATAACATGTTCCACTTTCTAAAACCAGCCATACACTATTAGGTAATATGCAACTTTATTAATTATTTTTGGATAAAGTGTCTGCTAAATGACTAAGTGTAAATGTAATGCAATAAACCAATGCATTCTTACAAATCTAATCAAAACCATACCATGTAGCTTAAATAAAATAAGCCTAACCAATCCCAGTTCACGAGTTCGCCTGTCCATGGTCCATGCAGCTAGGTAAAGATAAACAACACTTTGCTGTTTAATACTCCATATTCTGCCACGAGCTTCTTAAAAATAGCTTAAAAAAAAAGAATAAATCAAGCTGTTTGGGGGGTTGTGAGGTCTGCCACACGGGTAGAACTGTCCCAGGTCCAGGAGTGATTATGCCGCGAGCTCATGTTGTGAGAGCCAGGACTACACTATCTAGAGCGCCATTATCGGATGACGTTATCAGCTGATATTAAACATTTAGATTAAATGTTAATATAATGTATACTTTTTCGACATGCTCTTTTAAGTGTTTGGATAAATGGGTAAACCGTTCTTGTATTTACTCAGTAAATCAAGTTAAACTGATCCAATGAAAAACAATTTATATTGTTCTACTGAAGAAAAGAAGCTGATTTGTGGTCTGTGCTTTGGAATGACGCAGATGTTTTTTTTTTTGATTGATAGTGATGTGGGAGCCTCTGGTGGTTAAAACTCGTAAATTGTCAATCGTGCACGGTACCTAAAGGTTTGAGTCTTTTTCTCTTTTTGAATATTCAGAAAGCAAGTGATATTAAGTGACATTTACTTAAATAAATAATAAATAAATAAAATAAACAAACAAAAAAGAATAAAATCATTTTAATACTGACATAATGTAATATTTACAGTAAATCCTAAGAGATTCCAATAATGCTCAATATAGTTGAAATAACAGAATAACAGTATTTCTTTCTTTTTAAAATATTATATTGGTTTAGTTTAAGGTATAACCCACAGATGAATCGGGTAAAAATCAAATGTTTCTATTAGTATACAAAAACAATTAAGTACACCCATGCACTTCTCTGGAAAATTAGTTTCTTAATTTACAACTACAAGTTTTGGTCCTGTACAGCAGTCGTTCCCCAATAGCTTTTGAAAAGCATAAAATACTAAAATTTGCATAAGATAACTAATAAAAATGACTAATTAAAATGACCATACCAACATAGTCTCATAATCTGACATTATCTTGGCATTTTACATTTAAAACTCTATCATCTTGCTCATCGTGGGAGGCTGTGGTGGTGCATATTGTTTTCTGGTTCAATCGGAAGGTCTTCTGCGTGTGGAGGGGAGGGGCTTAGTCTCTGAGGGAGGGGTTTGCGTGTTAAGCTGCCCATGTGTGGTGGACTGAGAGTCGGATGAGGGGTTGATGGAGGAGAGGGGACGGGGGTACGCGGGTATCTTCTTCCTGAATGCATATAAGCATCTGGAGAGTGTGCAGAAGGTGGAGCCATGCTGGGATAACAAGGTGGGCTGAGGGGATCAATGGGATTGATGTAATTACAGGAAGACTCATCTGTTCCATCAGGGAAATCCTGGAAATAATAGCAATAACAGTAATAAAACAACACTTCAATATAATAATTATATTAATAATGATAACAATTTATTACCGTTTCTTTGAGGACATATAGTCCACCTGGGTTCCGACGGTTCTGGTAATTTCTAGCAGGCACAATATCAACTACAATAAAGAAAATGTTCAAGATTTAAATGTAAGTTATTTGAAATAAATAAATAAATTCAAATGAAAGCGAAATAAAAATGCAAAAGTGCATTATGTCTTGCATATGAGTTTACATCAGTGTTATGATTGTTGTAATATTATTACAAAAAAACAAACAAACAAGAATGCCAATTGAAATAGAGCTGAAATAAAATAAATGATAAACATTAGATTAAATTAAAGTTAAAATTTATATATATATATATATATATATATTAGCCTTGTTGGCTAACTGAAATAAATAGTAACATACAATTTAAAAGTTGAAAATAAATGCTAATAATAATAATAATAATAAATAATAAAAAAAAAAAAAAAAATATATATATATATATATAAGCAAAAGCTAATTTAAAATATAATATTATAATATTCCCCTCAACTAAAATTAACAGTACTTCAAATAATGTTAATATAATGTACTATAAGTAGTAACATTTTTAATAAGAATAAATGACTGAGTGCTTTTCATTTAAGAGTAATTAACAATAATTCTAACAGTGAATTGTCATTACCTTCATGATTGCCATTGCTCTGCTCTGCTACATTTTGTCTGCTCTGTCCGGCCATCTCTTGCCTTTTTCTGTAGATTGAACAATGATGTATTTCGGTTAGCAGCATACCTGACTGTGATTAATATATATCAAATGCAATACCATATTGATGTGCTGTGCAAACAGAAGCCTAAATGTGTAAAAGACGACTTCTTTCCAGTTTAATCAGTTGCTTTGGTCTTTGTTTTTAACCTGATCTGTGAAACTTTGACATCCTAACATTTCAAGCACAAAGACATTTCTTACAACAACAGTGCAAGCTGTAGAGATTTATGGCGGCTTGCTTTTGACCTATCAAAGAGAATGGATAAGGACAATAGAGCTGGTACTTTTTGGAGGGTTTCCAACAGGCGCACACAGTCACCAAGGTGATGAGTAAGAAAATGCCTCCCGTGGAGAGGATGATATAGAGAGAACTCCGTCCTGCAAAATTTAAAGGAGAACACAGGGTGACATATACATCATTCCTCCCCAGAAAACAAACAGCGTTCTGAAGGACCTAACTACTCTGTAGACAAGGTGAAAATTAAGGAGACCTCAAATGGAAGATTGATTGCACAGGTTGCCAGGAATACCAAGTCCAAGAATGAATAGGGTAACTTGGGGCTTTTTTAAAGGGTAGACTGTGCGGAGGGAATGCAGGAGCCTGCTGGGCTCAGTGTTCTGACAGAAATGTGTGCGAATGAAGAGGTAGATGGATGAGAGGATCAGCTGAGCTCCAGTGGAGCAAAACACTTGTTCATAAACAATCTCCTTCATCAGCCCTTTTCATAAACACCCCAACTACCAAATTAACATTCTTTCATCTTGTACTCACATTCATGCTGTTCCAAAGCCTTTTTCACAGTACCTATGGCTGTCAGTTTTCAAAAACAATATAAAAGTGCTGAATATGACTTTGGAGCAGTGCTATTTGTGTAGTATTTATATGCTGTTATAGTATATGTTTTAATATTTATATGTTTTAAAATCCCACGGGTCACAATAGTGACCGTAAAAATGTTTTCATTTATAAAGCTCTTAAAACCTTACTGACTGATGTTTTAGTGCACTTCCTGCAAATATGGAAAAAATAAAGGGTCTCAATTAAATTAAATTGCACCTTGAGTAAATGATAACTGCATCAAAGGTCCAAAATGAAGGTAAATTAAAGCAACAAAGTAAATTGTTTTGCTGCATTTGTACTTAAGTACAAGTAAAAGTGCAGCTTTAAAAATATACCCAAAAAAGTACAAGTACGCGGAAATTACAGAAATAACAGTAACGAGAGTAGTTACCTCCACCACTGACACCGGTGTTCACTGCATGCAAGTTTAGGTATACTTGGATGAACATGTCTTGCCAAATGCAAGAATGTAAATGTCATGCATCTTTTGTAGATCTTTGCTTGTTGGATTGCGCTTCTATTATGTAACATTCGAACAGCACTGCCAAGCATTCATCTGGCGAATCTCCGCTCTCTGCCCAACAAAACGGACGAACTCCTTCTGCTCTGCCGGATAAATAAAGATTTTTCACACTGCTTTGTGTTTCAAGGAAACATGGCTGAACGTTGCGACGCCGGATAGTGTGTAAAGTCTGCCGGGCTTCCAGTTGTTTAGAGCAGATCATGACATAGAGTTAATGGAGAAATTAAGGCATAACAGTGTTAAAGAAAATGTGCTGTCCAGATCTAGAAGCGCTTTTCATTAACTGTAAGCCGTTCTACTCGCCACAGGAGTTTAGTTCGTTCATTCTCGTGAGTGTTCACATTCATCCGCAAGCGCACGTAGGCACAGCTTTATAGAAACTCACGGATCTTATCACAGAGACTGAGCTTCAACACCCGGACTCTGTTACTATCATTCTCAGGGACTTTAACAAAGCACATCTCTCCCGTGAGTTACCAAAATACAGACAGCATGTTACATGTCCCACCAGAGACAGTAATATTTTGGATCACTGTTACACCACAATTATGGATGGATATCACTCCGTTCCCAGAGCAGCTTTAGGACTTTCTGATCCCTGCCTGGTTCATCTTATACCAACTTACAGGTAAAAACTTAAATCTGCTAAACTTGCAGTAAAGACTGTAAAGAGATGGACCATTGAAACAGAGCGGTCATTACATGCCTGTTTCGACCTCACTGATTGGAGTGTTTTTGAAGCTGCCACCAACGATCTGGACGAGCTCACATCATAACATCATATATCAGTTTCTGTGAGGGTTTATGCATCCCTACCAGGACTCACTTAATATTTAATAATGACAAGCCATGGTTCACAGCTAAACTCAGACATCTTCGTCAAGCTAAAGAGGACGCCTACAGGAAAGGGGACAGAGTCTTGTACAACCAGGCCAGAAACACACTGAATAAGGAGATTAAAGCGGCTAAGAGGAGCTACGCTAAAAAGTTGAAAGATCTGTTCGTTTCCAGTGACCCAGCTTCAGTGTGGAAAAGTTTGAAAGCCATCACCTGCTACAAGACACCATCCCCAGGCACTGAGGCCAATCAACAACTTGCTGAAGACCTGAATGAGTTTTACTGTAGATTTAAAACTCCTGGTCTAAACCCCACACCCCACAGAACATCTCTTCTTCACTCAACCATTAACACCACCATCAAACCCCTGCCCTTCAGTTTAGTGAAGATGATGTGTGCCAGGTCTTCAGGAAAAACAAAAATCTTTACACAGATCTTCAACAGATCTCTGGAGTTGTGCAAAAGTCCCTGCCTGCTTCATCCCCGTCCCAAAGAAACCCAGGATAACAGGACTTAACAACTACAGACCGGTGGCACTAACATCTGTGGTCATGAAGTCTCTTGAGAGGTTGGTGTTGGATTATCTGAAGGACTTC
>JAUMHQ010000075.1:5365332-5380889 GCA_032361165.1 Enteromius paludinosus | reverse complement strand
CACCTAAACCTACCCCTTACAGGAAACTGTGTGCATTTTTAGATTTTCAAAAAAACACCATTTAGTATGTTTTTAAGTCTTTTGAATTACGGGGACACTGAAAATGTCCTCACCCGCCCACACACTCACACTTGCACATACACACACACGCACACATATATATATATATACAGTATACATACATACACACCATTAATTATCCAGATTTCACATATATAACAACTTTAAATAAATTCAAATAAAAACAGAAAATATAATTAATTTAAAGTATTACCAACGAATAATAAAAAAATGGTACTTTGCAGTGCTTGATAGCTACATTCTTCCCAAAATATACCGTATGCGACAGAACATTACTTGTTGATCGTTTTTGCCAGAATATGAGTTGATCATAGACATTCTTTTATTTTTGTCCGAGGAAAACAAAGCACAGCCTTGTTTCAGCGATGCAGATGCACCTGAGGATAAAAATAACACTTCCATGCATAAAATGCTTAGCAACCGAGAACTGGGTTGATGTTGCTTAGGAGAGGCCTAAATTCGGCACAGAGGTGGGGTTGAGTGGAGCAGCGCAGCTGAAGGAGAGATATTTGGGCCTGGGCTGGAGCTTGGAAGGACACCTTCATTCTCATTGCTTGCCCCACTTTCCACATCAAATAACCAGATCTGCTTGGTTCGTCCTCAAAGGACGACACCGATAAAGGTAGTTCAAATGGAGGCTTTGGTGCGAGAACATTAACGTTATGGTCTTTCCATCAGCGCTGGCCTATTTGTTGCTATAAAGTAGAATCTCCAGGGATCAACCGCTCGAGAACCATTTGCATACTGAGTCGGGGGAAACAGTTTATCCAGCATCTCTACAAAAAAAGAGGCAATTTTGTGCCGAACAAAACACATCACCCGAAAGAAAACTGAAAGGAGGGATAAATCTGCGAGAGGCTTTAATATTGAGCCCTGAAATTGTGGAGGCTTAAACCACCCACAAAAGAAATTAGATATGAGAGATCTGTGTCTCTCAACAAACTGAGATATTAGAGACTACAGAGTGACTCGGTGGACTGAATGGCCTTTTAATGCAGCTGCAATCTTTTAAGAATGATAGACATTCTCATTAATAATAACTTCATTAAGAAAATAATTATCCAAAGCACTCATAGAGTAATTAAAATGCACCCTTGAGCATGTCTTATTATGTTTACTCTGTATAAAGACATGACTCATTAAACATAATTGATGGATTTTTAATTCATTTTAGAATACCCACTATAATGGGTGCAGTTTTTCCCGCTTTCTCAATTCGAAATCTTTGGTACAATCGGACAGAAAGATAGCCAATCAATACGCTCTTGAACTCTCATTAAAGTTCAAAGCTCTGGTAGTTTACTTCAGATCTCGAAGCCAAATTCTGTGAGGGTTTTTGAATGTTGTGCCAAACCGAATTGGATCAAAATAGCTGGCGGCCTCTGCACCATGTGGGACGGGTGTTGAGTCTAGCTCTTGACTATGACTTTTGGGGACAGTGACTAACCTGAGTCCCCTTGGCTGCCGTTGAGGGCCTCACCACTGCTGCTCACCTCCTCATTGGGCTTTTCACCGGGTTTCATCTTCTTCCGGGTCATATGACCACGAAAGCCGGCCTGGATTTTGGCGGCCGCCTTATTGGCCTCTGGGTCATCCAATGGGATGTCCATGATGTCCTCTTCCTCTTGTGGTTGGTTGCATTCCTCCTGAATAATAAATTATAAGTAAAAAATTTAGCAAAAAAGACATTTGGTATATTTCGTATTGATTTCACTCTTGCACTCTTATAGTTCAGACTCTCATCTTCTTATAGCAGATCTTATATACCACCACATTTGGTCCTCATATGAACCTGTCAGTGAACAGTTCCAAAAAGAACCAATTTTAGTAATTACTAAGAACCTTTTGTAAAATGGAAAGGTTCCATGGATGTTGAAAGTTCTTCAAAGAACTATAAAGAACATCTCTTCTTAAGAGTGTAAGAAACCTATTACCTGAACCTATGAAAATAAAATGAACTGAAACATAAATGCAATGATTTCCAATACATAATCACCCAGATGCTACAAAGACCAATTGTGACCAGCTTCCTGCGCTCTGTGAAGCATGTCAACACACATCATCTAGCAGTGTGTGTGGTGGGATGTGATGTTATTTGTCTCATTAAGTCTTCCTGAAGCTGTGAAACCACATGCTTTCTCCCACCACAACAACTTAGCATATGTAAAATGGCTCAGCAGAGGCTGGTTGGCAGTCTTTAAATGGCTTGTGTGAGAGTGAGGAGCAGAAGTCCATTGTAAAACCCTGGTAGGAGCATGTCCACCCACTTTTGAACTAAGAATCAGCCTCTTTTCATATTAACCAAACATTTTGCCAACATGCTCATATGTGGCCACAGGCAGAGGCGTTCCTCAATCCCCCTATAAATAAGCATCTGTTCATTTTACTGCTGCCTCTGAGGCTTAGTGCACGCTTACCCATGGATCACCTCTAATGAAACTGCGCAGTCACAAGCCTTTCCCATGTCTATATCAGTTCATTTAAATGATGCACTCGCCCAATCCTTTTTCATATACATAACAAAAAAACAGCAAGTAGAAATAGCTGGGGTACTTGCAAAATGACCTATTTCAGCCCATAAGCTTACATATTTGTTCATATTTTAAAACATGAGCTGACATTTGTTAACACCAATTTATTCACAATAACAAGATTTATTTTAAACAATATTATAATTCCACTTTGCACATTTTTTTCAGACCCTTACCCAAAAGTTTTGTGGCAATTGGCCACAAAAGGCTGCTGAAAGCTGACTGACTTTTTAAATATGCAAATGACCAAACATGTAATAGCAGTACAAATACATACATTAACCATAATTCCTTAATCCATTCAAGGATTATAGCCACGCCCTATATCCAGTGGGCCATGTTTAATAGAAAGTGAATTAACATATTGTTGAATAAATAAACAAACATAGTGTGTGTATGTGTGTGTGTTTGTGTGTATATATATATATATATATATTTTTATTTTTTTTTTGCTGTGTAGAGCGCCACCCACAGTCTACCTTATTTATTATTAATTATCATGAGACGGTACGCATTCTTATTTTTCTTTTTCCTTTTTTAAAACTTACTATTTCCAGTTTGTAGATATAGGTTTGCATATTTTAATTATCCAATTAATACTAATACTACTACTAATATTAATAATATATTTGGCATAAAAATAAAGCGTCAACGGTTAAAAAAGTAGGCTACGAAAAGATGATGAGCACAAAATACAGATCTGAAGGCATAAACACATAAATAGTTTGCAAATTTACTGAAATTTAACGCCGTCGTAAAGTTTGGAAACACAAAAACAAGTATGCTATTTGCAAACAAGCTCAGTAGCCTAAAGAAAAAGTTAAGTATGTTTCAATTTATTACCAAACCGATACAATTTAGTTGAATATATTAATTCTATACTTTCAATATTAAAAAAGAAAACGATTAAAGTGGTCTATACTTACGATATGACAATCCATGACGCGCAATTACAGACGTTTATAAACGTGATCTCGTCTTTTGTGTGCAACAGAGCGTAAACCTCCTCACAGGGCAAAATGCCTTGGACGAATACGCCTCTCCTCCAACTATCCTTATAATTCAGAGTCTTAGGGTGGGAGGACAGGGAGAAAGAGAGAGGGAGGGCGAGAGAGAGAGAGAGAGAGAGAGAGAGAGAGAGAGAGAGAAAGCGCCCGACTCGAGAGCATCATCACTCTGACACTGTCACTCGCAGGTCTTCTCGTTGCAAATATTTTGTTTAATGCTGACGTTCACACCGCCATTATTCTCATTTTCCTGACACCTGTTACTAATAGGATAAGAAAAGCGTGATTTTCAATGGAGAGAATACTTTAAAAGAGACACACCATGGTCCAAAACAATTATATAAGGTAACTTTAAATATTCACAATCCAAAATATTCCTGAGGGCTATCATCATAAGCTACGAAAATACTAGCAGCAGCTCCCCACATCTCAGTCAGTCCCACACAGTCCGTGCCTCCTCCACCCAATGGCAATATACTGTAGAGTAAGACAAACAGACAGTAAATCCATTGCCCTTTATTTCTCTGGAACACTGCTGCATCTCCTGCCTCCTACCCTACCAAGATTAAAGAGAGAAGATGCAACTCAGTGCTGTAATGGTTCTCTTTTCTTGACATCTGCTGGAGGTGTAAGGCTGGGAGCTAATGAAGTCGGTTCACAGAGCACCGAAGTGTTAAAACACTGAGTTTCCTAGAAGAAGATGAGGTGACTTTACGGTCGTGCCAGAGATTGATGATAGCCATGAATATTGTTCCTGAAAATAGCACTTACATGATTCCCTTGCTCCTCCTACAGCGTTATAAAGTCATTGGACAAGAGTTGATATAGGTCAGATTAGATGACCTACATTGGAGCAAGAAGAAGAGAGCTTTGCTTTAGTGTGTGTCTCTAATTAACCCCTACAGAACTCAAAACACTCCACTTGGACGGGGATTGAAAAGCGTAGCAGCTAATAGGTTCCATATTCTGTTTCTTTGGAAATATCACACAACTCCAAAAATCTAGATCAGTTTCTCCCTCAGATAAATGGTTGGTAAAATGTTTCCATGGAAACACCACCAAATCGGTCTCATTCGAACCCCTTTAAAGAAGCATATGGATTTTCTTCTGACCTCTTGGTTTAAAAGATCTAAACCGTTCTGAATATCTCTTTATGAAATTTTACAATCTTTTGTTTGGGTCTATGCGTATGTTTATATGATATAGTATGTATGTAGTTTGAGCCTTTTTTGACCCTCGCACAGTCTTGCACTCACCAGCTGGACTATTTCGGGACATCTTCAATCACTGTTCTCCAGAGAGACACAGAGCCATACTGTTGATCTGACAAGTCCTTGAAGATCTTATTTTTACTTACTAACCTGGGACAATAAAAGGAATAGTCTGCAGATAAGGATGGGTCAGGGCTTTTGGGTTATGGCAAAAATCATAATCACGATTATTTTGCTCAATATTGACACCACCCTTTAAAGCACACTAAACAGTATAAAGGAACACTGCTGTAAAGGAAAGTGGTGTGCAAAGGGCATCATAGCGAAATAGAATGCGGTAATTGTTGGCTCAATGCATATTTTTTTCATAAACATGGGAAGCCATATATTATTTTATATTTCACAACCCATATTTATATTATATAGGATACATTTGTTTGCCAAATTAAAAGGTGGTGAAGAAACAAATCCCTTACCTTTTGATCATTGCTGTCAGGATTCTCCTGGTTCTCACTTTCAAGTGTTGGTTCCTGGCTTTCATCTCTTTGCTCCTCCAACTGATCCTCTTGATCTCCTTCATTCTCAGTGTTTTTAGTCAGTTCTTGTGACTCTGTAGGATGTTCTTCACTGACAACCTCTGTTTCTCCTTCCAAAAACCTGTGGTCAGCTTCTTCAGCTTGAGAAGGCAAAATATCTTCTTTTGGTTCAATATCAATCTCCTCATCTTCAGTGTTTATCATATTTTGCTGAGGCATGTTCGAAATGTCCAGATCCATCTCTTCAGCATCACTGTCAAGATCGCTCCCTTCCTCTGTGTTTAGATCTTTCTCGGAAGCATCCAGTACATCAGCATTTAAAATCTCATTGCTTATCATGTCCTCTGTGACTTCGGTTTCACTGTCGTTAACTAGCTTTGGGGTTTCCTCCTCAGTCGCATCCATAATTTTAGAGGTGTTCTGTTCATCAGTGCTGTTCTCAGCTTCGTGCTCACCTGTATGAGTAGAGCAGTGATGGTGCATTTCATCTAGAACATCTATGACTTCACTTTTACTGTCGTATGTTTCATCACTGTAGTCAAGGTATGTGTCTTTCATTTCCATCAATGCTCTGTTGATATCAGATGTGGAATCGGCTGCATCTTCTACAAAGTCATCGGTGCTGCTGTAGTCATGAGGGTTGGTCTCTTCCTGGTTTTCATGGTATGGTAAGTCATCCTTTGATTCAGCATGTTCCTCTGATTCCTGCTCTGCTTCTGCTGTGTTTTCAGTATTACTTTCAGTTGATTCCTCCACATAAATCTGCTCAGTGCTCTTCTCCTCTGGATCAGTGTCTTCTAACAAATTATCAGCCATTTCAGAAACTCCCTGTTCAGCATCCTCCGTATCATCATAATCATTAGTATCATCATCAGACATTTCATTTGCCTGCTTGCCTACATCCTGCTTAATATGTGAAGGAGTTTCAACAAAAGATTCATCTTCTGTTTCAGAGTATTCTTCATTCAGTTTTGGGCTGTTGTTCTCAGTAGGTTTGGACGGGTGGTTTATCTCTTCAGCGCATACATCCACATTTGCGAGACCACCAAAGGAAGGCAAAGGTGTAGGCTCAAGTTCTGATCTGCAGATATCTACAGCTTCCTTTGCAACCTCATCGTCCTTCAGTACCTCTGACGTTTGCTCTGGAATCCCGCTGGGGTCTTTTAGCTCTTGAGCACATATATCAATATCTGCTGTTCCCACATTGGGAATATCTGCATCACGTCCATGTTCAGTCTCACCGGATTCCTCATCGAACTTCTCATTTAGCTCATATTTTTGCTTTACTTCAGTGTCCTCTGAATGATTAGTGTTGGGGACTTTTAACGGGGAGCTTAGGGTTTCATTTTCTCCAACAGTTTCAGAACGGCCAGCATTGTTTCTGAAAGACAAGGATAATTTAACATGCAACAGTGATTGATAATGCAAGTAAATAAAAGCACAATCAAACTACAACAGGAGTAATAAATGAATCCTAATGTACAACTCAGATGCATATCTGTGCTCTGACACTGCAATCAATCCTCTAAAAGCCACCCTCTGCTTGATTAAATGATCGAAGCCCTGCCTTGGAAACAGAAAGCCACCCACCAAAGTTCATCCTGCAATAAAACTGCTGCGCTGCAAGAACGTACAACCAGAATCAAGAAAATCATACCAAAACTGCAGGCAATCCTATGAGTCATTTTTCAATTTGTTGTCTAAATTTTCATCTAGAATCTCACACTGCTTTACTTCAGTCTTGGCTGTTTCTCTCATCTGGAAAACTGTAAGGGGGAGTGAAAGAGAAAAATCACACTTCCTCATTCACAGACCTGGTATTTATTTTCGGTGAAATGTAGTTCCCTTGTACCGCTGCACCCTGCTTTGAGAAGAACAAACACAGCGTTAGAAGAAACTAGTATAGGTTCAAAGAGTGTCGTCTCATTTTTTCCCCCCAATACCTTAAATGAGTGATTATTGTAGAACCTGTCTTCCAACTTTGAACCCCACTCTGCTGGGTCCAGGCCACTTTCTGAAACAAAACATGCATTTGTTTGTACATTCATTATTTTCAACCAGTTTTGCCATGGCTTGGACAAAGGCATTCGGTATAAGCATACAGTATAAGGACAAACTCATATATCAGTAATTAATATGTCATCAAAAACTATGAAACATAAGGATCAAAGGAAAGCATTGCAATAACCTTCTCTGGCTTTAAGAAGCTTTGAGAAGTAGAGAGCAGCAAAGGCAGGGATGTCCTCAGGCTGGTCTCTCAACACCTCTTTAGCAAGACCCTCCAATAAATTCCCGAAGCCTCCGGGGATGCGCAGGTTTGTGTTGGAGAAGGGAACAGACATCTTTTACAGCTCTCAGGTCTGAGTCTAATTAGAGAAAAGACGTGTTAATGGCACTGTAGACTAATGTTTTCCACATAAGTAGAAAAATAATTAAATGCAATGATTTTCTCATTAAGATGTTTAGCTTTACTGCATGATTTACACATAGTGACATTGACAATACATGTTGTGCTGAAACATCTAATGAAATACAAACTGCCTTTTTTCTCTGTTAAATTAAAGACGTATTGTAGCACTTGTGTTATCAAGCCCATATTTTCTTGCTTCGTTATATCGGTAGTCAATATATATATATTTAATTATTTAGCCAGGTGTACTGTTGTGTTGTTTCTTACCGTTCAAAACGAGTCGAATGTTGACGACCGTTGCTATGCAACCGACACGTGGTTCAAACTACCGATAGCGGTGAGGGTCAAAAAGTTATGTCTTGACATGTTCAAAAGGCCAAACATTAGGACAGGCTACACCGGTGTATTTTCATCTTGTGCATTTACACATGCAAAAATAAAATGGTAGGTAGTGTTTTTTGCAAGTAACTTTTTCTCACTGTATGTTGTCTCTCAGGGAGGCTATTTTCATTAGTATTGGCATACGATTTAAGTAAATGTTTAAAGTGGTCTAGTTATTTTATTTATTTTATTGCCTAATATTAAAAAGCGTTAAAAAACGTTTAG
The DNA here is from genome assembly GCA_032361165.1 of Enteromius paludinosus. NCBI lineage: Eukaryota > Metazoa > Chordata > Actinopteri > Cypriniformes > Cyprinidae > Enteromius > Enteromius paludinosus. Next base: position 5,372,507 of record JAUMHQ010000075.1, on the reverse strand, counting down.
GTCCAGTGACTTTGGGAGCAGCGTTTTTATAGGAATGCTAAGTAGGATATTCTGTAGCCATGTAGCTACGTTAATTTCATATTTGCATCATTACAAACAATGACGCTATAACTGCGTCCCATTTCGATGACGTCATTAACTCAGTTTTACGAATTGTTCAGGGTCACTGATAAATCCCTGACCATAAAATATCTAACGTCCTGATAACATTCCGCTCAACAATATTTATGAAATCATTTTTTAAATCAGGTAATAGTTCTGTCGTTTGAATCAGTAATGGGAAGTAATAAATAATAACAAAAAGGTAGCTGAATTATGTGGATATTTCCCAATTTTTTCAACAGTATCAATAAAGTAACAATGTAAGTAAGTCCAACTCTCACTAAATGTGTGAAGTATGAACAAACTGAAAATAATTTATAACTTTTAGTCTAGGTCTAGCCTCAGTTCCCTGCAATAAGTAAACAAATAAATACAGTAGGTTGATTTAGGGTGTGATCCCCCTTAAATTGACATAAATACAAATTATTTAGTGGGGTTTGAACCGGTGTTTGAGGTGTTTTTTTAAGTAATAGGAAAAAAACGTCAAACTCATACTATAACTTACTTAAACCATTATTTCCCGTTGTTTACTTTACTGGTCAAAAACAGCTGACACAGTGAAAATGTTTTTATGAGCTGCAAAGCAAATGTTATGCAGTAATTATTTCCTTCAAGCGTATAAACTCAACAAACACACACAAGTCCACACATGCAGTTAAAGTTTTACAGTTTTTTAATTGCAGACAACACAAATTAGGCAGACAGCTATTCCCGATTTTCACATTTTCCCTTCTATATTTAACCAGAAATGCAGTTTTTTGAAAGTAACTAACTAAGAGCCTCGCAGGAGTAGGTAATTACAGCATATTCAGACGTTGTGCTTAATTTCCTAGTGACCTCTTTAGAGTGGATGTGCAGTCTGTCGGCTGAAGCATGCAGTAGTCCAGTTCTGGCCTCGTCCCTCCATCTCTACAAAACACAATGCACACTGTCACACCTCTTGATCCATGATTTCAATCATTTTATTTATTTGTAATATTATAAGAATATTAAGTCTCACCGGTCTTTGGTTTTTTGAAGGCTGGTTAAAGGTATCAGATAGATCCGGATTGCTGGATCCTCTCACAGAGATCACAATATCAGCATAAGGGACTTCATGATCGCTCTGGCTGTCTGGGGTTAAATGTAAAAAATAAAATGTTATGTGGTCGCATGATTTTATCCAGATTGCTCAAATGTTTGGGGTAGGTATAATGTTTATGAAAGAAGTCTTTAATTGTCCTCAAGGCTGCATTTATGTAGTCAAAATACACCAAAACAGTAATATTGTGAAGTATTATTACAATTTAATCTTTTGTATTTCAATATCTTTTAAAATTTAATTTATTTATAAATGTCCTTAATACTGTTACTTTTGATCAATACAGTAGGTTATTATTAAATAAAAGTATTAATTTATAATATATTAAATTAATGAATTTCAGCAGCAAAAAGAGTTTTTTAACATTGATAATGATGAGACATATTTCTTATTATTAGCAAGTCATCAGATTAGAGTGGTTTCTAAAGGATCATGTGACAAACACTGAAGCAATACATTTCCATCACTGGAAAAAACAGCATTTTAAAATATATTAAAATAAAAAAACTGCAATAGTTCATGTGATAATATTTAAGTAAAAAAAAAAAGAATGTAATAATATTTTTAAATACCGTTTTTAATGTATTTTTGAACCAATAAATGTAGCCTTGGTGAGGTTAAGAGACATCTTTCAAAAATGTTAAGATATTTTTCCAAACATTTGACAATTAGTTTGTGTATTCATGTATTGTATATTTATAATATATGCAAACTGAGAAAGACCTTGAGTGATTGGCCTTATCGCCACAGCACCTCTGGATGTAACCCTACAAGAGACCAGATATTGTCAATGAAAGAGATTTGATGTGTTTTGCTGTTTCATCATGTTTAAATTCATACACAAAATTGTCCGTTACCTTTCATGGACTCTGTTAGCAGAATCCATGGTCTTACATCCTTTTCTGTAGCACAAATACACCAGATGGGCCGTCAGGATAACTACTGCAGACACTGCAAAAGCTGCAAAGATCTTGGCCCAGGCGAATCCATCTGTATGGCAAAATGCTGACTTGATGGACTGTGTTGTATGTGAATCTGAAAATGGGTTGATGTATTTTTGGAAGTGTAAAAGTGCTCACCCGATGTGACGACCTCTATTTCCACAGTGATAGCCTGGTCAGTGCAGGCCCCTTTGGTGTGGCACCTGTATCGTCCACTATCCTCTGCTTTGATTTCACTCCACAGTACTGTTGTGTCAGTTATTTTGTTCAAGGGAAGAAGAGTACTGTTTTCTCTGACCCACTGCACCTCACAGTGTTTGTTCTCACAGTGAAGGTTGAGTGAGGTTCCTGCCATCACTTCGATGGTAGATAATGATGTAAGCACTTCCTCCAACTCTGTCTGACCCCTATACACCTTTACTCTCAGAGTTGAGTCTAGACCAGGAAAACAACATTCAAAACATTAATACAAACCAAAAATGGCCTTAAATAGTACAATACATAGAACCATCCTTACAGACCCTTAATTTACAGACTTACCAGCTATTTCTTTAGGAGTAGTTACATGTACTTCAGGTTCATCTGTATAAGAGATTGCACAAATGGTGAGGAAAGTCCTGAGAATAATTAAAGGGAATACAGTTGTCAACATTTGAAGTGGATCATAAAAGTTCATCAAGGTTGTCCTAAGACAAGAATAGATATTGTTTTTGATTTTAGGACAACTTCGATGAAAGGTTTTGATCCACTTCGAATGTCGACTGCTGTAGTTCACACAATCTGAAAATGGACAAACTCTTCTTTATCAGAACAGATCTGAAGAAATTTAGCATTACACCTAGTGTTAAATTTCTCCTCTGCAGTGAATGGGTGCCGTCAGAATGAGAGTTCAAACAATAATCCACAAGTAATCCATATGACTCCAGTTCATTAATTAAATGGACATTTTAGTTTCATGCCATCCTTTCTGGAAAGAAATAGGCCATAATTGATATTGAAGGTGCTTGACCTTTACATATTTCTCTACTGATTCAAATGCAAAGTCTTTTTCACAGGAGAAATCAATAGAGAGGACATATTTTAGGAATTGTTTGAAATGTAACAAGCGGTACCTTTTCACAAGAAGACAAGTTGTGTGAAATACTTGTAGATAATGCTTGTTTGAACTCTCATTCTGACGGCACCCATTCACTTCAGAGGACATACAGTAATTAATTTCTCCAAAGCTTTTCTTGTCAAAGAAAGAAACTTACCTACATCTGCAAATATGCATATTTTTGGGTGAAATATTCCTTTTTTTTTTTACATTGAAGGTTATTCATTGTTAGTAATAAACTCAAACATCTCTTACCATTTACTTTCAGTTTTACCAGAAGCTCTGTTTTACGAGGAAGGCCCGGGCGGTCACTCTCTTCAACGAGGCATGAATAATTATATCGCGTTTGCTCCATAATTAGATAAGGTGTGTACAAGCTCACGGTGCACATGTCTCCTGAATAGGATCTTGTCTGATTCCATTGGCACTCTCTGCATGCTGGAGTGTCTTCCCATGACCAGTAACCACGAGTAAAGCCACTTGAACAGTTGTAGGTACAGTTTAAAAAAAACGGCTCTTTTAGTCTTGCATTCTGAATCTCACGCTGGATCCCAGCACTCACAGTATCTGTGAAGGGCAATGAAGTTAGCAGGAACTAGTATTAATTGCATAAACATATTAATTTAAATACTATTACAAGTTTGAACGGAAATATTAATGATAATATAGAATCTCTAAGACATTACCTTGGAATCCTAGTTGTAAAAGTAGCATCGCATGAATCAGAAACATGTTTTGGCATTCATTCAAGATATGTTTTCTTATGTTTGCATGAATGATAAAAAGTTTATGGCATGAGTAAAAAACAAAGGAAGCTCCTCCCCATGAGGTGGGCTTCATGTATGAATAGCACCAGCCTCCAGGAAGTGTGGTTAACTAAGCTCTTGGTACATTGTAGTGCGTTGTAATACTGTAGCACAGTTCTTTACAGATTGTTGTTTTTACCTATTTTACATTTTCCACGTATCTAAAGAATTGAACTGGAAATTGCATGAGTGATACACAGTCCGAATCTTGATAACATCCGTGTTAATGAATCAAAGTGACTTCCCCCAGCAGTTTGATTAATTTATCAGCTCATTGCTGCAGTAATCTGGATCACGTTCATGCTTTGCATTGGAAACTTGGGGTTAGTACGGTTGGCACAGCTGTGGAGGTTTGAAGCTTCACTTGAACGTAAAGGAAAAGGAAACATCCTGCCTTCACATAACCACAAAAAAACAGTGTCACTCAATCATAATCTATTTTAACATGTACGGCTTTGTTTTACACAAGCGGTTTTTTAAATAATGTATGTTATTTGGTTTTTCTAATGCTTTCTTTGTTTTCAAATGTAAATAGTGCATAAATCATGTGACGAAATATTCATGTTATTTCATTTAAAAATCAAATAGATATATACCATAACACACAAAAAAAAGTTTTTTAGTTCTTTGTTAGTTTGTACTCAGTATATCAATACTAAAGTAAGTGCACGATTTAGGTATTAAATATTTATTCCTCTAACATTAAGAAATCGAAAGGTAAATAAGATCCTGTACAGTCCGTGGTGTAAAAAACAGACTGCAATTCTAGAAGTTTACAGTTTTGCCCAGTAATTGTATCGCTGGCTTCTGACTGGAATTGAGTTACATGGCTTGAATTTCACTTTCAATTATTGAGGTGTCCCTATTCACTGATAGACTTAAAGGGGCTACAGAGCGACTGAGGACAGAAGTCTGCTGCGATGAAACGAGGAGCTTAAAAACGATCACCATGAACCGGTGTTTTATTTTATTTTCCTTCTGCATCACATGGAATGTCTTTGTATCAGGTAGGTACTATCAGCACAAGATGGAATTCATCACACAGGGTGCTAAATAAACGAAATGCGGTTACTGATTAAGTTTTTGGTCGTAACTGTTGCAGTTAGTAATTTATTGTGTAATATTTTGATGCAGGAGATGACTTGAGGCCTGAGGGTTCGGGGTCTTTAATCTGCTGTAATCGGACCCAAATATCATGCTCAGAGGGAACCTACTTTTCTTCAGGGATTTGTCTTGAGTGTCCTGCGGGGAAGTTGTAAGTGTGATTTTAGGGTTATTTAGAGGATTTGGTGTAATTGTATTAATTATCCAAACATATATGTATGTTTTCTTTTCCTTTCCTCACATTTCAGCTGTCCTGGCAATGTGTCCGCACCCAGAAAATGCCCCACTGGCATGTTTAACCCTTATGCTGGAAAAAGCAGTATTCAGGACTGTCAGGTACCTTAAAAATACATAAATAAAGCATCTTATTTAATGTTAATTTCGATTTCAGTTTTTACTAATGCATTATTAAAACCAAAAGTTGTAGCTGTCAATATTACTGTATGTAATGCACCTGGGTTGCCGTGAACTAATAACAGCTGTACTTTAGCAATACTGTAAGAAACATTCATTGCTCATTGTTAGTTAATGCATAAATGGGACCTTTTTGTAAAGTGAACCTTACTTTAGTTGTAATTGTTTTTAAAGCCCTGTATCCCAGGTTTGGTTAGCACGGAAGACCGTGTGGAATGCAAGCTTTGTCCTGCTGGTTTCTCGTGTGACAGCGCATCAGGCAACATTACAGCGTGTCTGTCAGGACAGTATTCTCCAGAGGGACTCACCCAGTGCCTGCCGTGTCCCTTTGGTTTTGTTTGCATTGAGGGTTTTCAAATGAAGGTAGGCACAAACTAAAGTACTGCTTAAGAACTCCATTTGGTGATATTACATTCAACCTAAGCATAACCTTTGGTTTATTTGTTCGTTTCACTATTTTAGTGTGGCCTCGGAGAAGAACCAAACTTCAACCAGACGGAGTGTATTGAGTGCGCTGAAGGCTACTATTCCACTCTGTGCAGTGCTCAATGTCAGCTGTGTCCTGCAGGTAAACATGGACTCCCATGTTTAATTCACGTGCATTAGATGTCTTGCTTGCACCTGCTTAAGCCAAAATAAACACAAGCATCAATGTCACAGCATGCATACAGGTTTACAGACACAAAACGCCTTTGTAAATCCCTATAACTTCCAATTTAAGGAAGCCACTGTCCGAACAAAAAGATGTCTGCACCTCTTCCTTGTCCCGTGGGCCATTATTCAGACATACCGGGCCAGACTGAGTGTAAAAAATGCAATGGTTCGTCAGCCTGCAGGAGTACAGTGACTCTGGCCTGGTCAAGGGGACAGTCTCATCTTGGTCAGAGGTCAAGACAGCTTATCTCCTGTCCCCATGGGACGTACCGAGACGGAGAGAGATCAGACTGTGTTGTGTGTCCTTCAGGTGAGTCGGTATTTCAGGTTGGACTACTCGCTTTTCACGTTCAATGCTATATTTTGAGCGTTGACATTTGTTTTTGCAGGGCACTACTGTGTTGCAAATATCGCAATACAATGCCCATCAGGAACTTATGGACCAAAGGAAGGGCTGCAGAGAGAAAGGGACTGTGCTATCTGTCCTGCAGGTAACTGTGATGTCCTACAGGTTTACTTCTTTATTGATTTTACATGTGCTTCTATTTGCTAATGTCACAATTAAGTATAACAAGCGTAAGAGCGCTGGTTGTTTGATTGGCTACACAGGCTGTGAATATTAGGGACAATACTGCTCTTTTGAAATGGCTTTTATACAACAGTTCAGTAACCAAAAATGCTATTTTAAGATAAAAAGTATTGGTGGTTAAAATGAAGTTGCATTTGCCAATGGTCAGTTAAATTTTGAGTGATAAATCCATTCATTGTAATAGAAATCCATTCAATTGTAAATTTAACTTAAAATGCGGAACATTTTCAACTGAAAGCTGATTGGTTTTAGCCTGGCTTCCGCAACTATAAAGCTCATAGGGGCTTAGTCTGGCCAAGCTGCCTCACTACGGCGGGCTTAACCTGCATCCATCAGATGCCTCTGTATACTACTGGACGAATCTACAACCAATCAGACCACTCATTCC
>JAUMHQ010000075.1:5346369-5364664 GCA_032361165.1 Enteromius paludinosus | reverse complement strand
CTTTACTTACTTTAATTACTTCTGCTCCGTTTTCAAAGAAAAGCTGTCATGAAAATTTCTCAAAACAGCTGCAACAGACTGCAAACGAAAAATTGTTGCTGCTCGGCACATACCATGTTTGAAAACTGGTATGGTCGCAGAACTGCTGCGTCATCGCGTTACACCCGCCTCAGTCATGGCAAATCGCATACTGCTTAAGTAGGTACTACATTTAAAATTGAACGTACTACTCGACCGTTAAAACAGTACATTCTATATAGCATGAATTGGGGTAGTATGAATGGAATTCAGCCTTATTGATGTTGTCACGTGTCACGCGTCGTCACAACTGCGCGACAATTAAAAATTTCAATTAGTCATCCGTTTATTTAGACTGTGTTATACAAGTGTAATTTAATCACAATAAACAACGTTTTTTTCCTGAGATACCCGCGTCTCAACTTTCCGCCATTTTTCGAATATGACGCCTCCTCTCTCGGAGACTCATGGGATAGGAAAGTGTTCATGGTATGCCTACTATAGAATTCGGCCGGAAGCAGTAGGTCATCCGGGTACTTCTCGCCTACTGAATTTCGAATGCTATGAATTCGGACATACTACTCGCCTCGCATACTGTTATAGTAGGGAAGTAAGCGAGGTAACCTGCAGAAAGAATCACTTTACAAATGCCTAGACTGACGTTCTGTATGCAAATTCACAAACAGACAAACGTCCCAGTCTATCAAATTCAAGGATCAGAAATGAATGTTGAAACATCGTAATATACACGATAATAGCGGGAACTGTTTTGTTCTTCCTAGGTTTTTACTGTTTGGAGGGCACGTCTCGGAGGCCCAGCTCTCAGTTTCTGTGCCCACAAGGGTATTACTGTGAGGAAGGCACGGGTGTGCCGCACGGGTCACCTTGCCCTCCTGGAACTGCGGGAGGACAACTGGGTCAGACAAGTAGGGCAGCTTGCAAGAGATGTGCAGAGGGTCGCTTCTGTCCCGCAGGTTAGGGCATGAACCTACACACATATGCATGATTGCATTCATACACATGTGTGCATATTACACATTATCTTTTCATTTTTGTTATCTGTGAATGATGACTGGGCTTCTATAGAGATAGTATTTTTGTAGAAACCTAAATAGTTAAATGTTATGATGTTGTGCTTTTAACCAAAGATTGCAGTAAGCAGCATCTTTCATTTTCCTAAACCCACATGCTGTCGAACAGTTTCCTGCCCTCAGCTGTTTCCTGAGTGTGATGTGCTGTAAGAGTGTGTGATGTGGGTGCAGAGACGACGGAAATGTTGTTTGTGACGTTTTATCTCCATTTCTATTCATTGAATTTATTGTTGTTTTTCTTCTTTATTCTTTTACATATATTTAATACACATACATATATGTTCATATTTTAACACAATAGTATTTAATAATTATTTATAAAATGAACTTATGTAAAATACTTATTTTACATATATACTAAGTAATTTTTCTAATTCTTTTTTTTTTTTTTATTAAAAAAATATTCAGTCCAAGTCCACACTCCTCAGCTAATAGACATGGACTAAAATGCAGAAAATTTGAAACCCTTCTTGATTTGTAGGTTCTGCAGGTCCTGGCTTGCTTTGTGCACGTGGGAGGTATTGTCCAGCAGGCACACTCAGTGAGATCTTATGCCCTCAAGGGACCTTCACCCCACATCAGGGGGCACTGAGTAAGATTTCTTTCTTAAAATCTTCATTCTCATTAAAGCCGTCCATATGAATTTACCTTCATGTTAATATTTGTCTCTATTTTCATCATAGGTGTAAAGGACTGTTTAAAGTGTCCACCAGGCTTCTACTGTCCAGAAGGAACAAGTGACCCAATGCCTTGTCAGCCAGGCACCTTTAACCCTTTGGAGGGGCAGGATGCGCTGGCAGACTGCAGGCCTTGTTACCCAGGCAAAGCATGCACACAAGTTGCACTGAAGTTTCCTGATGTGGATTGTATGCCAGGGTTAGTGCATTTCGCACCTGAGAGGAAAAAAACAAATGAAACCAGACTAAGCTGGACTCATCAGGCTGGTCCTTTTAGTTGGTTTTAGAGGTTTTTTGACACATGACCATTTAGCTAAAGCCACATATTATTATCCACTTTCTGACCAAAAAGTGTGTTTTTTTTTCTTCGCTTTTTTTTTTAAGGTTTGTGTGTCCACCAGGTTCTGCCCGCCCAAATGACCCATCCAACGCTTGCCCTCCTGGTACCCTCAGTAACCGCACAGACCTCACTGACCTCTCCCAGTGCCAGCAGTGTCCCACACGTTATGCCTGTCTTCGAGGTGCCAGACTACCTCCAGAGCCGTGTAGTTGCTTTTAAAGTTTTATTTAACTTTATTTAACTACAATTTCTGCTTTTACAGGCACTGGTGGCGTCCAGAGGCCTCCGCTTTTTTGCTTTCCTGGACATTACTGCCCTGTGGGCACAATGTTCCCCACTCAGCACAAGTGTCCAGCTGGTACCTGGAGCGATCGCAGTGGACTGGAGTCGGAGCGTGAGTGCCGGCCGTGCCCGAGAGGCTGGTACTGTTTAGCAGGAGTGGGCGCTCCCTCTGGGAGATGCAACTCGGGACACTACTGTCCTGAAGGTACTAAAGCTGTGTTAAATAAATGTGAATGTTCTTCCACCTTGAAGAAAAGCATGTTAAAGTAATTGATTACTCCAAAATGAAAATCATTAGCTACTCAACCTTCAGTCGTTCCAAACCTGTAAGTCCTTCATTTATCTTTCAGATTGAAGTCTTGATATACTATATATGTGTGTTATCTCTACAGGTACGTTATATGGCTCACAGCATCCATGCTTTCCAGGCACCTACAGCACAAAAATTGGTAATGGTGGGAAAGAGGACTGCCAGGTCTGTCCAGAAGGCTATTACTGTAAGGAGGGTACATCCAAACCCACTTCCTGCCCACCGTGAGTAATAGTCCCATTGGCTCAAACAATACAAAATAAAGCCAGGTGAGAATTCAGTGGATTTGACTTTTCCCTATGTGTCCAGAGCAACATTTCGTCGGATAAAGGGGGGCCGGACAGCTGAGGATTGCTCTGTGTGTCCTGCTGGCTACTTCTGTCCTCATCCGGCCACAATCAATCCAAAAGTTTGTGGAACAGGAAGTTATTCTGTAAGCCAGACAGCTAGTTCTATTCTAATGTCTCATTGTAATAAATGAATACACTATTTCTTTTATCTGGCTCTTTGATAAATGCTCTTTTTCTTTAGGATGAGGGATCAGTGGAGTGTCAGCCATGTTTGCCGGGTCACTACTGCAGTAATGAGACCACCAGTGAGGAGGCTATGCTCAGAGTAATGGTCTGCCCACCAGGTTTCCTCTGCTCACAGGGTCTGGATCGAGAACCCCAGCGCTCAGCGGTATTCTGCCCAATAGGCTTTTACTGTCCTGGTGGAAGCGTCGTAAGTATCATTTCAAGGCTCGGAAACATTACGAACATCGTTGATCATTGTGTCAGAAAATCAATGGCACGAAACATAGCAATTATTTTCATTTCTATTATTTATGCCCTATTTAGGATCCTAATCCTGTTCCATGCCCCAAAGGAACCTACAGTCGACAGCCAGGACTACGTGACCCTTCAGACTGCACAAAGTGTCCAGAGGGCAAATACTGCTACACAGAGAATTCCCAGGAAGAGCCCATTATTGAACCAGTATGACTCCTCTCTAGGTTTTGTTTCAATTTTGTGGTGATTATTTAGTTTATTAAAGTAATAATTCTCTCTCTCTCTCTCTCTCTATATATATACATATATTAAATGTTCACCCTCATTTTTATGTAGAGTACAAAAGGAGTTATCTAGAAGAAAGTCCAAACTGCTCTTTATACAGTGTAATGAATGGTGACAACAACTGGGTTAGGTCCCATGCATGGAAAAGTGCAGCTTTTAGGTAAACTTCCACTTACCTTGTTTATTTTTCCTATCAGACAGGAAAATGTCCTGATGGGTACTTCTGTCCTCCTGGTACTGGACATCCAAATTCATTTCCGTGCCAGTCTGGCTTCTTCAGGAATGACTCATATGGACATGGAGGAGAAGCTTGTGTGGAATGTCCTCCTGGTCACTACTGTTCTACTCTTGCCACACACACTCCTACAGTCTGTCCACAGGTAAGTATGACAGAAAATGTTGGCATGCCATAACATTTTTACTTCATATTGTCTAATTCACTACCAGTTAAATGTTTTGGGCTAGAGTGTTTTTGTCCAGAAATAAATTAATAAAAAAAAAAAAAAAGAATCCTTTAAAAAAATTAGCATTGTTTCCACAAAAATATATTAAGCAGCAAAAGTTTTTTCAACATCGCTCAAAAATAAGAAATGTTTCTTGAGCACCACATTGGCATATTTAAATAATTTCTGAACGATCATGTGACACTGAAGGCTGGAGTAAAGATTTGAAGATCTTACAGACCCCAAACCTTTGACTGATTTATTTGACAGGATATTTGAAAACAAATGTGTACTAAATTAAGACTTTCAAAAACATTTAAAAAGCCCAAACTTTTAAGGTAATCTATATAAAATGCCTTTTTGTTTCTGCTTTAAATGTTAGGGGTTCTACTGTAGTGAGGGGAGCTCAGCCCCAAAGCCGTGTGAAGAGGGCACATTTGGATCCCGGCCAGCCCTGAGTGAAGCGTCACAGTGCACCCCATGTAGTGGGGGGAAATATTGCACTGGTTTGGGCAAATCTGAGCCCACAGGGGACTGTGAAGGAGGATTCTTTTGTAGACAGGGGTCTACGAGTCCAGTAAGATTATTACACAAAAATGTTTCATTTATCCTTTTAGTTATAGTTCACCCAAAAAGGAAAATTCTGTAATTAATTATGCATTCTCATGTCATTGCAAACCTGCAATCCTTTGTTCATCTTCTGAAAACAAATGATGATATTTTTATGAAATCTGAGAGCTTTCTGACCCTACATAGACAGCAGTATACTGTAGCTACCATGTTCAGGGCCCAAAAAGGTGGGCATTGTTAAAATAGTCCTTGTGATTTCTTCACAATTTCTTCTCTCCCATGTCTGTCTTCTGTCTGTCTTCATAAGTACCCCAATGTATGCATAGAACTTGAACTTCATAGAACTTGTCTGAAGATCAGAGAGGATTACCTACAATTTTCTTGCATAGCCTTACTTATTTGAACCACAATAGACAGACGATAAACTGCATCGGCAGCAGCACACACACTCGTCGTGGTACTGTTGTGAATGTGTGTCGAAGTCTGCATTGGAAGAGAAGACACTTTTAACAATATCCTTACCAACTTTCTGGGCCTTGAACATTTCAGGTCCATTGCTGTCTATGCAAGGTCAGATAGCTCACGGATTTCATCAAAAATATCTTAATTTGTTTTCTGGAAATGAATGAAGGCCTTTCTGGTTTGGAATGACATTAAGGTATTTTTTGGATGAACTATCCCTTTAACTTTGCCTTTGATTGATAAATTTTTATTTAAAAATCTATCTTTCTGGCCTTGACAGGTTCCTCCTGATGGTCATGAAGGGGGTGTGTGTCCTGCTGGTAGCTTCTGCCCACCGGGCTCAGTTCACCCACAGCCCTGCCCTTCAGGAACCTACAGTAACAGCACGGGTCTCCAACATGCAGAGCAGTGTGTCCGCTGTCCTCCAGGGTATGAATGCAAGAGCAAAATCTAAAAAAAACTGACAATGTTATAAACGGGTCTGAGTCAACAGTTCAGTAAATGATGACAGAATTGTAATATTTGTGTGAACTATCTCTTTCATATAAAATTGTAGTTTCAATTTAAAATCTTGTGTTTTTTATGTTTGTCCTAGTTATTATTGTTTAGGAACAAACTCCACATCCCCTTCTGGTTCATGCTTTGCTGGCTATTACTGCACCGGAGGTTCAGCCACACCAGTCCAAAATGAAGCTGAGGAGGGACACTACTCTTTGGAAGGAGCTGTGAGGGCCATACCATGTCCATTGGGAACTTTCCAACCAGTAAGCCACACATTTAGAGCATTTACACCAAGCATTGGATCATTGGATCAATTTTATTAGTTGTCAGTTTTATTTTCTGTTTTACTTCTTTTCCATCAGGGAAGAGGCTACAACTCATGCATTGAATGCCAATCAGGAAGACTGTGCAACAAGACAGGCCTATCCCAGCTGCCCCTGTGCCCACCAGGACACTTCTGCCCTGCTGGATCCCTAATTGCTCACCCATGTCCCCCTGTGAGTATGAAACCTAATTTTCCATCTGTTATACACTAAACTATCTTCTGCTTACCCAGGGTGTATTTATTTGATAAAAATACAGTTATGTAATATTGTTGCTCTTTAAAAAGAGTAACTAACTAACTAAAAATGCAAACTTTTAAATTATATGTTCATTGGATTTCCTCATCTGACTTTCTGTATTCATTCGAAGGGTACATACACAGCAAGTTCAGGGGCGGAGGATCTGCAGCACTGCGGCCCATGTAATTCTGGTCACTACTGCCACTCTCCTGGACTGACTGCTCCTCAGGGACCCTGTGAGCCTGGTTTTTACTGCACTGGTGGATCTCATGTTGCCTCTCCGGTAACAGCATACCATGTTGATGAGTGGGTTTTGATCCCAGAAAAATTAAGGATTTATTAATTCATTTATTCATCCTTTTTTGTTTTTACAGATTAGCTCCAGATATGGTGACATATGCCCCATGGGCTATTACTGCCCAGCAGGAACCAGGCACCCTCATGAGTATCCCTGTCCTCCTGGGACATGGAGTAATTCACTGGGGGCCCAGAATGTGTCGTCCTGTTGGCTCTGCCCTGCTGGATTCTTCTGCAACAGCTCTGGCCTCACTCAGCCCACAGGAATATGTTCTCCAGGTAAAAACTGACATAATCTCAAATTCATCCAGATTGACTTTTGTTTTTAAAATTGACCAGAGGTCTTCTCTGTTCTGTCATATAGGGTTTTACTGTGCGGGTGGTGCTAAAACGGCCATGCCCGATGATGGGTTAACAGGAAACAGGTGTCCGACGCGGTATTACTGTCCACAGGGGTGTACTTCCCCTCTGCACTGCCCTGATGGAACACACTCAAATATCACAGGTATTTACTTGGGTATTCATTTTCTTGAACTCTGAATATTCAAAGTTTATATTCAGATTTCTGTTTGAATTAGAAGATTTTGCGTAATATTTGGTTTAACAGAAGATTAAGATTACTGTTGTAGTATATTAAAAAGTGTATTTTTGAAGTATGCATTTAAGTATGCTATTTTTGGTTAATATTCTAACCTAAAACTCTAGCAATTCTTGATTTTATGATTGGGTCTCTTTTTTGGGCAGTTTTATGATGCCATAGTGTCTTCAAACACTTTACCATCACCACCGTGGTGCATACTTTTCATGCTTCATTGTTATTAATTAATAGTTCTATTTGTTATAAACACCTCTTTGCGTCTTTTCTGTTCTTTGCCTTCAGCTCATACACGTCAAGTCATTCACAATGTCAACTCAAAGCATAATAAAGTAAGTTGTGATCGGAGTATTGTCAATGTGTGTGAATGCAGGTGCTGCAGAATGCAGTGACTGTCCCACTGGATGGCTGTGTCTGGAGGGGGAGGAGCTCCAGTTGTGTCCAGAGGGACATTACTGCCTGGGGGGCACAGTGGAGGACATCCTCCCCTGCCCTCCAGGCACATACAGCCCCAAAGCAGGACAAAACCAAGTAGAGCAGTGTTTACTGTGCTCAGCTGGTGAGAGCAGTGCCCCTGCTTTACTTACACCTTTGGCAGTTTTAATAGCATTGGTGTAGTTTTATGTTCATCATACCCACCTGTCATTTTAAGGAATGTTCTGTGAGGATTGGGGACTGGTTGAACCTACTGGTCCCTGCCAGGCTGGGTATTTTTGCCTCGCAGGTATGTCTGATTACAATGACATTTGGGTTTGTGTTTATTCTGTTGAATTGGATTGTGGCGTCTAAGCATACTTGGTTTATGTGGCTTTTGCAGGCATAAACTTCAAGAATCCTGATGCGAATATTAGCACAGGGGTGGGTGGGCCGTGTCCCATAGGTCATTACTGTCCTGAGGGCACCAGCCTTCCTTTACCCTGCCCGCTTGGCACTTTTTCAAAAAGGTACTGTACTACACAGAGTTAAATGGTGCTACCAAACCAAGATGAATAAATGAAAGATTAACAGATTTCTTTTTTTATATATACATAGTCTGTATATAACTGAGAACACAAAGTGCTCTTTGTGTCCTGCTGGGCTATTCTGCGGTTCAGTGGGCCTGAGTAGACCATCTGGACTCTGCCAAGAGGGGTTCTACTGTCCTGCAGGGTCATCGTCATCCACAGGTGGGACCATCCAACAATTTTTGTTAATTTAATGGCATCATTTGCTGATTTGTCTGTTTGTATTCTGCTATTGACTGTGGTGTTATGGTTTATACAGGATCTGATTCTGAAGGTGGTCTCTGTCCTCAAGCACACTTCTGCCCTGCTGGCAGTGCGGTGCCTGTTCCCTGCCCTGCAGGCACCTATACCAACCTGACAGGACAGATTAAGTGCACTACCTGCCATGCTGGATACTATTGCCCAGAGAGTACCAGCAAATACACTATGTACCCCTGTCCTCCTGGATTCTACTGCCCTGACGGTAAGAGATAGAATGAAATGTGAATGGAAAAAAGTAGAACAAAAAGTAGTGCATACAATGCAAGAAAATAATATTCTAATCAGTATCAAACAATGAGATAATAAAATTAGATAAATGAGACCCTTTTATCGTTGTGTAAGACTGTTTTTAACATTGTTAAAATAAGAAATGTTTATTGAGCAGCAAATCAGTATTAGAGAGTTGATGAGTAAAGTTCGCAAACAATCTTTTTACTTTCGAAAAAGCCTGGAAGTTTGAAGTAGTTTTAAAAGGCTGAAGTTTGGATGTTTAGATTAGATGTTGCTAACATCTTATCTAAAAAAATAACATTTTGCTAGCATGATTTAGCATGTTACTAGCATGTTTTTAGCATGATTTCCAATTTGTAAACATGTTATTAGCATGATTAGCATTTCTTTAGTATAATTAGATGTTGTTAGCGTGTTTGCCACATTGCTATGATTAGCATGTTACTATAAGTATAAGGTGACCACCTGCCTTTTACTAGGGACACGTTCTGATTTCTATATTGCCCAAGTAACCAGGTTTTTTTTGTCTGTTTGCGCTGCACAGATGGATCGTTGTATGACATGAAAGTACAGCAAGAGTGATTCAGAAGCATAAGGAGCTGTCTGTCTCTGCTTGTTAGATATGTCATACAACGATTGATCTGAGCAGCGCAAACAGCCAAAACCTGCTTATTTTAGGCAATATAAACTTCGCTGGTTTATGCAAAGGACCAGCTTAAACAAGCTCAAAACAGCATCCCAGTTTCAAAAAATACCAACCTGTTTTTTTTCAACAGGGTTATCATATTTCTAGCATGTTGTTAGCATGATTAGCATGTCAACATATTACTAACAACTATCACGATTAGCATGTCTCAGCATGATTAATCTTTGCTGGCATGTTTTTAGCATGATTAGTCTGCTTTAAGCATGCTGTCATAGAACAGTTCTTAGGACAGTTTTTAAGCTAGTCATTGGCAATTGTATTTCTCTTACTTGTGCAAATGTTTTGGCCCCCTCAATGAAAGTCTATGGGAGTTTTCATAGTTTTGATTGTCTGTTTAGCATAAATTTGATTAAATAATATACATTATGACATAACCATAACCTAAAAATAATTATTGGATTGAAAGGTATCAACCAGATTTTTTATATCAGTGGATCTCTCAAATTTTTTGAAAGTATATTAGAATATTGGAATAAAAGTATAATTTTCATTAAAGAATATGTATTTCACTATAGAATTTACATTGCAATGTTAATCTTTGTTTACAGGAACAAAGCATGCCACCCAGTTCCCCTGCCCACGAGGCTATTACAACCCTGAGCCGATGACCCACAGTCTGGACAGCTGCCTGCCCTGTCCTCCAGGCCACTACTGTGAAAAAGAACATCTGTCCACTGTGTCTGGGAAATGTAAAGCTGGTGAGTGCATCACCTGAGTGAAACAATCGATATATAAACGAAATATTAAACCCAATTTGAGTTTCAACAATTAAAATCATCACACAGGATGGTTTTGTGTATCTGCTGCCTGGAACGCTCAGCCCTTTGACTTGGATAACTACACTAATGCTAACTGCCTATGCCCTGCTTCCTCCACCGGGGGCCGATGCCAAGAGGGGTTTTACTGTCCCGCTGGGACCTCCGAGCCTGTATCTTGCCCTCCAGGAGCTTTCTGCAATGCAACCGGTGCGTAATCACCTGATGCAAAGCAACTATGTGCTTCTGCAAAATGGTCTGTTTATAACCTGATCTTCTAAAACAGGTCTAGCCCTGCCGAGTGGACCGTGCTCTCCTGGTTATTACTGCACGAAGGAAGCCACTTCATCCAAGCCTACGGATGGCATCACAGGCAACCCATGCCCTCCAGGAACTTACTGTGGTAATTACTGGGTCATTTAGATGTAGCAGATTTAAAACCAGCCTCAGTCTAACTTGTTTTGGTTACAAATATCTATCGTTTTCCCCAGACGAGGGCTCTAGTGTACCACAGCCGTGTCCAGCTGGGACCTTTTCCCCAGCAGCAGGCCTCATGAGCAAGGACGAGTGTCAGCCCTGTAGAGCGGGTTACTACTGCTCTACCCCAGGCCTTCAAGCTCCTACCGCCCCCTGCAGGCAGGGTAAGAACCATCACTGCACAAAATCAGTGCCATTTCAACAATTTCTACATTTTGTCCTTGTCCTTTTTTTTGGTAGGTTACTGGTGCCCGGCTGGTCAGACAGATGACCTAGCTCTGCCGTGTCTGGTCGGTCATTACTGTCCCCTAGGAAGCCCTGTCCCAATTCTTTGTCCCACTGGGACATATCAGGACAAGCAGAAGCAGGCAAACTGTACAATCTGTGAATCAGGCAAGCTGCAGCCATCTAAAGCAAACTGTGTGACACACTCCCACATTTCTATTTCTGAAAAACGTACTGAAGCTTGTATCCTATTTTTTGGTTTCTCCTACACCAGGTTTTTATTGCGATGAGACATTTGGGGCTGCAAATATATCTGTCCTCCAGCCTTGCCCAAAGGGACATTACTGTCCTAAAGGAACAGGCTATGCTGAACAGTTTCCATGCCCTGCCGGCACCTATAACCCTCGTGAGCTCATGGACAGTCTAAACAACTGTCTATTGTGTCCGTCAGGACATTACTGTCCAGATGTTGGACTTGAAGAACCTGCAGGTGAGACTCAATATAAAGTCTGAATTGTGTGTTTATTACACATGCCATATATTTTTACCATACAAGCCATGTGTTCAAATGATTGTTTGTAGGACTGTGTTTGGCTGGTTTCTGGTGTAGAGGGGGCTCCCTTTCACCCAGTCCTCTGGATAGTCCTACAGGGACAGTATGTCCAGTTGGTCACTATTGTCCAAAAGGTATTTTAGTAATTTCACCCACTTAAATTAGCCTTTGTCAGGTCTGTCTTACAAGATATTTTGTACTAATGACCACACAGATTAATAATAGACATGTACTGCTATAAAAATTCAGGCTGAAAATATATATAGTTATATATTGATTTATATAAAATTATTATTATATATATATATATGATATATAAATAAATACATATACAATATTTATTAATATATTTGTATTTTAAAATATCTATATCTATCTTAATTATCTATATAAAATGTATAAATACAGTTTTTTGAAGGTCTCTGTTTGTTACTGTAGGCACTGGCAGTCCTGTGCCGTGTCCGGTGGGAACATGGTCTAACAGTACAGGACTAAGGAGTGCTGAGGGGTGTCAGTCGTGCCCTGGAGGGTTTTACTGTGCCTCTACTGGCCTGACTGAACCAAGTGGACTCTGCTCTAATGGGTATAAGCCAAGTAATATACTGTATACACTACAATTTCAAAACAGATGCCTAGTTTAACTTATGGCATCATGTTTCCCCAAAAGGTTTTATTGTGCCGAGAAAGCTGAGACTCCCACCCCTATTGATGGAGTTTCTGGACACGTTTGCCTTGAGGGTCATTATTGTCCTCCAGGAGCCACTCTCCCTGTGCCATGTAATCCTGGGACATTTGTAACCGTCACTCAAGCCTCTCAGTGCTGGCCCTGCACAGCTGGCTGGTACTGTGTGGACGGAGCCCGGCTGCTGTGCCCAGCTGGTTGGTGCTTTGGTCTCTCGTTGGCTATGTTTGGAATGGAGTACTAGTGTACTGCTTGCTGGCTGCTGCGCTTGTATATTCAGCCAACAATTTTGAAAAAGTATGTGAAACAGTTTGCATTTATGCAACTGTTTGTTTTATAAACAGTAGTGTGCTGCACTGTCACATGACCTCAACCCACTGCATATGAGATTCTGTGAGAGGCATCCAAAAAAAATCTCTATTTTGTAATTTTGCAAAAAGTTTTGTTAAAATTACTTAGCAATCTGATCAAATGATAATTAAGTAACATTACATGTTTATTTTTTATGCACGGAATTATTCCGTATTGTTTATCTGTATCTGATTAATTAGATGTCCTAGTATGTTATGTAAATCATTCTGAATATATTAAATATAGGTTTTAATAATAATGACGGAGGACGCAGGTTTACATATATTTTTATTATTTATTTAAATACTACAGTGATTCTTATTACATTAATTATAGTTTGGTAGTATGTTATTCTGAACTTATCTACTATTTGATGCTACTAGAATAGTAGTAAAAGTAGTGTCAGATAATTAATACCTGAGTTTAAAGCAGGTTCAAGAAAATTATATTGCAAACAGCACCACACAGTGGAGAGACACAATACATAAACATGCTGACTGATATCACCCTAATCCAGCAGTCACTTTAATGCTGGTATCTGTCTGCCCCTTAGGTTTCTATTGTCCTGAAGGCACAGGTTATGCCTGGAGGCCTTGTCCGGTGGGGACATACAGTCCTGACTCTGGTTTGAGCTTCCTGTCTGAGTGTAAGGAATGTGATGGAGGACACTACTGCTCTCTTCAGAACTCCACCTCTGTCACAGGAAAATGTTCTGAGGGATATTACTGCGCACATGGAAACATCTCACCTCAACCTCACACACATTCTGCAGGTGACTGCTGCTGGGTTTTTCATATTTAAAATGTGAAGATAGGGTTTTGAAATATTGTATTCAAAATTCTGGATGGAAGTACAGTACAAGGATGCAACTACAATTTTTATTGCTTTTTTTTAAGTTTTAAAAATGTATTTATTTATTTGATGTTTATTACTGATTTTAACAGCATGTTAAAATTATTTCTGAAGGATAGTGACACTGAAGACTGGCGTTATGATGCTTAAAATGTAGTTTTGCTTCACAGGAATACATTTTATAAATTTTTTTTTACATTTTAATAAAATTTCATTAAAAAAAGTATAATTTTTTTCTATATTTTTTATCAAATAGATAAAGCTTTGATGAGCAAAAAAACGTATAAACCATTAAATATGACTAATATAATATATATTCGTTCATATTATTTATATTACTATTATTTATTTATACTATTGTTGTTTCCATAAAGGAGGGGGACCTTGTCCTGCGGGTCACTTTTGCCCACAAGGCACCGCTCAACCTCAGCCTTGTCCAGAGGGCACTTTCAGTAACAAAACCCAACTGGTCAGAATAGTAAGAAGAATTTCTCTATTTAGATTAAAAATGCAACAACACGAGATGCAGTTGAAGTGCAGTTGCCAGCAGTCTCTTCTGTAAAGACCATGAATAAAATTTTCTTACAGGAAGAGTGTTTGTCATGTCCTGCGGGTCATTATTGTGGCATATCTGGGCTGACTTGGCCCAGTGGAGAATGCTGGGAAGGTTTTTACTGCAAACAGGGAGCCGTACTCCCCAACAGCCCAATCAACGATCACAGAGGAGGACCGTGTCCGACAGGTAATTGACAGATCCCCCAATTCAAGACAGATTAAAAACACCCACCTTCCCCTCAAACCGGCCCACCTCATCCTGTTTTCTGCTCCCACACAGGTTATTTTTGCTCTAGAGGCACAGGCCTTCCTCAAGCCTGTCCAGAGGGATCCATCAGCAGCAGAGAGAGACAGGCCAGCTGCAGCCTTTGTCCCCTGGGGTAGATACACTTATACGTACACAGGAATGTTTAACGTTTAAAGGTGAAGTGTATCATTTTTTTCAGTGTTAAAATACATTCTAATCTCCCAGGTAGTACAGAAACAGCTAGAAGTATGATATTTTTATGTTAATTCTCCCAAAATTCTGTGGTGTTTTTAAAACATCAAAACAAACCTGGCTGACTCAGCCAATAGAGTGCAAAGTACGAATCCCATTCATTTTATCCATTGGGGAAGTGATTTTGAACAAAAATTTAAACTACATTACCCTTGATTCTGCAAAGAAATTCCAATCAAGAGAATCACGTAAATTGTGCTCTTCCAGCTCTCATGAAGCACTGCAGATGCAGTCTCCGTACACTAATCAAGAATTATATATTTCTCCATTTTTTTTAAATTGCATTGTCATTTGCAATGCTTCATGGGATTGTAGTTCTTTTCCTCATTTAAGTTGTTAACTACCTGTACCTGTGTCTTATTGTATGTTTTTTATACCTCAAATCAATTTTTTAAATGGTTTGATTCACCTCATAGCTGGCTGATTTAGTTCATGGCTCTTTAACCGTGATTTGTTCTTTAAATACCCATTTGTGGATGGTGCTCTATCAATGGCCCAATAACAGATGGTGAAGTGTTCAGGAAAGCTATCATTATGCATTCTGTTAGCTGTTAAGCGCTGCTAGTGGCACCAAAAATGATATACTTCAGTCCAATCATCCGCTGGACAGTAAAGATGAATAAGTTCACATTACTAATATTATTAATCTTTTTACTTACTACCTTTCAGTTACTACTGTCCTGCCAATGGTTCCTCCTCAGAGGGTATTGAATGCCCAGAGGGCCATTATTGCCCCACAGGCACCCATCTTCAAAATCAGCACCCCTGTCCGGCAGGGACGATTAATCGCCAAAAAAGAATAAGCAGCAGTGAAGACTGTTTACCCTGCCCTCCAGGTACCATTTCTACAAGCTACTGAACCCCTAAAAAGTCATTTCTCAGTGTTACGCATCTCTTATTCTCAGAGGGTGATGCTGCCCTATTTCTTCAAACCATTTGAGTCACACCATTTTCAGTCACAGCCCCTTGTGCTTTCAGCATCTGTCAAAACTCGGCTGAGAAATGTCCCACAAACTTTCCATCCGGCAGGTTTCTTTTGCGAGTCTCCTGGACAGAGTGATGTATCAGGACCGTGTGCAGCTGGACACTTTTGTCTCACGGGAGCCGTGTCCTCCACACCTGCGGATGGAGGAACGGGGGGTAGATGTCCACAAGGATACTACTGTCCCGTAGGGTCCTCGTATCCTGAGCCTTGTCCAGAAGGCTACTACAGCAACAGCAGCAGGAACACTAAGCTGTCTGACTGTCTGACCTGCCCTCCAGGTCAGTGCTGCTATTTTGGCCTTTTTTTTTTAAAGATCATTTGGTCTGTACTTATTTGTGGGCGCTTTTTTGTAGGGTTTGCTTGTTCCAGTAGAGGGCTCTCCTCACCTTCGCATGTGTGCCAGATGGGCTACTACTGCCCACAGGGGCAAAATTCCAGCCATCCTGTTCACTTCATCTGCTCCCCTGGGTTTATGTGTCCACCCGGCAGCCCTGCCCAGATCCCCTGTCCACTTGGGACGTACCAGAACCTCCAAGGACAGGTCAGTGAAAGGCATGATTGTTTTTTCAACCTTTTACAATTGGTATCATAAAAGACGTTTCTTTGTAATGCCAACAGTTGTTAAACTAAACTACAAAAATCTATAAAATAGATTAGAATAGAAAAATGAGCATTCATGGTGAAAATGGTGTTTATGGAGCAATTTTTTTCGAAGGAAATAACTACTACAGTAATCAAAATATATATTCTACCATTATGGAAATAACATTTACCTCGATTTTTCTTTGTTCAACACTTTGTTCATCTCATATTTCCTTTACTGAGACTTTTCATTTTGGTTAAGCAAGTTCTTAATATCATTAAAAGCACATTTATTATGTATGTAACATTTATTATTTTTGAATGATTCCACAACTGTGGCCCAGGTGTAAAGTTTTAATGGCGATAAATAATTTTCACACTATAAATAATGAAATAGTCGATGATTATTTCATTAAAATCATCATATTCATCAATTCATATTTTTATAATGGTACTTCATAATTTATGATCGAAAGTGTAAGTCTGGGGCAAGTAAAACTATAAAATATGTAAAAGTAGCAAAAAACAAGTGATTAGGCATGGTAAAAAAAGTTTTAATGAGACCTTTATAAAAAAGTACAAAATTAAACTCACAGTAAATTATGTTGAAAGAAAAACACTATGAAAGCTTGAATATAAATACTGTGTTAACTTTATATCCATAGGCAGAATGTTCTCTGTGTCCGGCTGGATATTTTTGTGCTGGTTCAGACACAGTAACAGGTGGAACTTCTATACCTGTTCCCTGTCTTAGGGGATATTACTGCCCCCCAGGTACTGGCAAAATTACTGAGTGCAAGATGAGGACACTTGAACCCTCTTTTTACGCTATCCTGTGTGTTTTAAACAGGTTTAGAATCCGGAGTGAGCTTCCCCTGCCCTGTGGGAACATTTAACGACCAGTTAGCCCTGTCTAGCAAGGATCAGTGTATCTCTTGCCCCCCTGGTAAATACTGCAGCTCCTCTGGCCTGGACACCCCTACAGGCAACTGTTCCCCAGGGTGAGTGAGCATATTAGCCAGCTCAGCTCCCACAATGTCCTCATGGATGTCCTGTTGAATAATATAGGCATTTTTTCTCATGCTAATCTCTCGGATTTTGCAGTTACGTGTGTAATCAGGGTGCCTCGCTCTCAGAGCCAGTTGGAGATTCCACGGGAGGCAGATGCACAGCTGGCTTCTACTGCCCAGCGGGTGCCAGCCATATGGAGCCCTGTCCTCTGGGCACATTTGGCTCATTAGAAGGTCTTATTCCAGCATATGTAGCATAGTTGTGCTGTTAAATATGGATAAATGAAACTAACATTGTGGGTGTTTGAATAGGAGCAGCATCGGTAGAGATGTGTCAGCCGTGCACACCAGGACAGTACTGTGCAGAACCTGGGCTGAGTTCCCCCTCTGGCTCCTGTAGTGCAGGATACTACTGTATGCAAAGATCACACACATCTATGCCTCAGTACTAC
The DNA here is from genome assembly GCA_032361165.1 of Enteromius paludinosus. Classification (NCBI taxonomy): domain Eukaryota; kingdom Metazoa; phylum Chordata; class Actinopteri; order Cypriniformes; family Cyprinidae; genus Enteromius; species Enteromius paludinosus. The sequence goes on along the minus strand of JAUMHQ010000075.1, from coordinate 5,347,280 downwards.
AATGGCACAGGTCATTTTTTTTTCACCTGGCGCAGTGTTTAATCATGGTAATGAGTGTAAGCATTGCAATAGTTAGTAATAGTAAATTTTGCTTTTCAGATTGTGAAGAAACTGGTGCTCACACAATAGAGAATGTCTATTCTCAGATTGAGTTCATTGGGGATGTGTGTCCTACAGGGTACTACTGTCCAATTGGCAGTGCACGACCTGAACCCTGCCCACCAGGTACAGTTTGACCCAAATTTAACAATATTTAACTCAAAATGAAAATTCTGACATTCTTACTAACTCTCATGTCATTTCAGATCTGTATAGTTATGTTTTTTCAAAAGTAAAAAATGAGACATTTGGCAGAATGTTCACACTGCTCTTTTCCAAACAATACTGTATAATCAGAGTGCTGATGGGTTTTCGAGCCTCAACCAGTGAATAATGGATTCGATTTTGGTCTATTCTTCACATACAGTGCGGCAAAAAAGTATTTAGTCAGCCACCATTTGTGTAAGTTCTCCAACTTAAAAAGATGAGAGAGGCCTGTAATTTTCATCATAGGTATTCCTCAACTATGAGAGACAAAATTAGAAAAATCCTGAAAAATCACATTTTAGGATTTTTAAAGAATTTCTTTGCAAATTATGGTGGAAAATAAGTATTTGGTCAATAACAAAATTTCATCGTAATACTTTATTATATACTAGGGATGGGAAGATTCCCTGATTCGCTCGGTGCATCGTCTTAAAAAGTCAACGATGCGATGCATCGGTTTAAACTGTGTGCATCGGATACAAATTGGCAGTTGTATCGTGATGCATCGTTTCTATCGAATCTGCATCGGTAAAACCCGATTTATTTCTTTATAATTATTAGTAGACATACTATACTTTCATTCTTTAGAAAGTGGAATTTGTAAA
>JAUMHQ010000075.1:5326107-5344455 GCA_032361165.1 Enteromius paludinosus | reverse complement strand
AAAAAGTAGAAGTACACAAAAAACCTACTCAATTACAGTAACGCGAGTAAATGTAATTCATTACTTTCCACCTCTGAAGCCTGCTAAGGAATGTCTGGGTTGTATTTTACCCCAGAATCAGAAAAAAATAAGAAAATCAATACTACATTCATATTTGGCATTGACTAAAGCATTATTTTTGGGACATATGCATATTTTTTACGATACTTTTTTATCTTTACCCCTGACTATGTGTGCTTACGGTGTGTGTGTGCACTTTCCAAGTGTGTGCAAATTCGGCCACATCACTTCACTTTCACTTTCTATCTTGACATTTTACTTCTACTATTCCCATTATTTTTAGTAATGATTCTCATTGCTCATTTTAACATTACAATTAAACAACTACTGTGACACAAGGAGTTTTAAAGCTATGATATGCTAATTTGCTTTTTGTTAATTCTGTAACTCATTAAAAAAGGTGAAATATAACAAAAATTAAGCTTATATCTACATTTTGCCTGCAAATTATGATTTTCAATGCCATTATATAGTATTTTTTAAATGTATAATATTTACATTTTTCAAACTTGATGCTAAAACATAAAAAACTGAATGTTTTTTCACATTTTAGTAATCCATTCAATTAAAATGTGCATATTTTTAATAAATCGTAATGGTTTTAATTATTAAACAAGTGAACAATACTATGCATTTTCTTCTAATAGGTTTTTACTGCTTGGAGGGTTGCACCACCCCACTTCCTTGCCCTGTGGGCACTGCTAGTATGATTGAGGGTTTGCAATCTCAGCTGGATTGCTTTCCATGTCCTCCCGGATTCTACTGTAACAGCAGTGCACTAATCAGCCCCACCGGACCCTGCTCTGCAGGTCAATGCCATAGAAATTCCCAGTAGAGCTTGTTCTGCTGGTGTATATCTTAATTTTACATCTCATTCTCCCTCCACAAAAGGCCATTTCTGTTTGTCTGGAGCCACAGAGTCTGCCCCAGTCTCTCAGATGTATGGAGATATATGTCCAGCAGGACATTACTGCCCCGAGCAGAGCAGTGCTCCGTTACCCTGTCCTGTCGGATTCATTCTCCAGGACAAAGGAGCCACTTCTTCTAATGACTGCTCCCCTTGCCCTCCAAGCAGATACTGCATTGCACCAGGCTCCTCTCAGCCCTCAGGTTGGCAGATCATAAATGTTGCACTGTAAAACACAAAATAATTCAGCTGAATGAGGATGAGAAGTGATACCTATTTTATACTTGCCTCTATATAGGGTTTTGTGCTCCAGGTCACTATTGCATCGGCAGTGCAGATACCGCCGCACCTCAGGCCTCACACGCTCAGCAGACCTGTTTTTGTGACCTTATACCTTCATCCCACTTCCAAATGTATGATCTTTGCATTCTGAAGCACAACATAACCTGCTCAATTCACATTTCAGGTAGGGCTCTTAGTCTTGGTATGGTACTAAATCATTTATATGGTAACGGATGAGCCTGTTAAAACTGACTGACACTTTTTCAAGGAGATGGTGCTGGTGTCTGGACAGATCTGGATCCCAGACCTCTATTAGATTTAAACGAGTCTGATTCAAAATCACCTCTACAAATCACAGAAACATGTACTGGCTTCAAAGGAGACCTGTGTCCTAAAGGTATACAATGGTGTACTGGTGTATATATATATATATATATATATATATATTCGTTTTTTTTAATATGTTAAAAATTAATATACTTAAATTTATTTGAATGACATTTATTTCATATTTACAGTATGTACTTATAAAAGTCTTTAAGTATATTAAACTGGTATTCTTAAAGTCTGCTAATTTTGTACTTAATGCACTTTAATTGTGCGAAAATAGTACTGAAGTCCAATTAAAGATTGGATATTTGATTGTGCTGAAGTGGAACTACTACAAGTATACTTTAGGTATACTCTACATTTTTTTTGCATTTAAAGGGCAATATTACACAATCCTCATTAAAAGTGACATAAACATGCATTTTAGGCTTATTAATAAGAAATATTGTGCACAAGTAATGCAAAAAATAAAGTTTAACAAAAAGAGTTATCTGTCAATAAATATGTTAATAGATTTGTCTAGAATTTTCAATATGGTGAACTATTCATCTATATGTGTATCAGATTATGATTACTATGTACTGATTGCTAAGGCTCAGTGAATCTTTTCTGCAGGGTCTTATTGCCCAGTGGGTTCATCTCTTCCTCAGCCCTGTGATTCAGGCTCTTACTGTAATCAGACTGGCCTGCACACTCCTGCAGGCCTCTGTTTTGCTGGATTCTTCTGCCCCACTGGCTCCTCAAATCCCAGTGCTGTGCTTTGTCCTCCTGGACACTACTGTCCCCGGGGCACACCACTGCCCCTGCCCTGTCCACAAGGCACAATAAGGAGTAAGTAAACTACTTGCTACTTAGGCCTAAAAGGACAAATCATTAATGATGGTAGTTTAAAAGATACATTTTTATATTTAGTTTATGCATTTTCAAGTAGTCCTGTGAATGTCTGCTGTAAATGATTCAAACCTGGCAAGCAGGGTCCACTGACTGCAGTCAGGCCTGGCTCTGAGCAATAAAACCCTGGTGTAATCCTGAGTATTATTAGTAAATATTTTATTTACCTACAGTATCTACAGTACCAGTGTTTATTCTAGTTACATAATACTAGAGATCTTTCTGTATATCAGTAATGCAATAGACTTTTGACCTCTTGCTCAAAGACTGCACCAGCACAGCGCTGATGAGGGGGCAGCTGAAATTACAAAAGGGTTCTATGATATGGCACACAAAACTGTCACAGCTAAAAAACATATGTGGCCCATTAACATATCTGTCCGTGAATAAACCTGCCCACTAATACTACAACTATTAGAACACCGGACTGTTTTGGTTATAAATGCGAGACATGGGTCAGAATTTAAAAAGCTCTAGATCTACTCTACTACTTCTTTGAACTTGAGGGTGTTTCAGAAGGATCATGCACGAGATGCTGCTATATGCTGCATTCTTAGTTGTGCAGGAAGTTTGTGTCTCAAAAGCAACAATTAAAATGTGACTTTGTGAAACAGACTTTCCTAAATTGTTGTTATGGTAGGAAGTATTCATGACATTTATTTGCCATTAAGCGAATAAAATTTTGTTTCAGGATGCTTATCAAAAACGTTCTTATAGTGCGAGTCACTTAGTGGTTTAAGTTTTTCCTGAAGCTTTATGGTTCCATTGTTTTAATGCTCACTAGGCTCTGCTGGGGGATCCAGTGCAGACGGTTGCCTTGAATGTCCACCAGGATATTTCTGTGAGCAAAGAGGCTTAACAAAGCCCTCTGGTCTGTGTTCTGAGGGCTATTACTGCCCTGGGGGACAGAACACACCCAGACCACCAGAGTATGTGTGTGGTGCTGGCCACTTCTGTGAAAGTGTAAGTAGAATTCTCAACATATACACATTTGAACAAGTATTTTATTTGTTACATTAAAACAGGGACACACTTTTCAATTGTAGTTTAATCTTTTTATTATAAATGCGTTTATTTTTAAGATTATTTATTATAACATTGACTTAAAAAAAAAAATCTATATCATTAAAATATTTAGTTTTTCATTTTTTTCTCACTTATTAGGTCTTTAAATAGAACAAAATAAAACATTAAACACACGCTTAAAAGTCATAGAAGTTATATGCCACAACAAGTGAACAAGGCACCAGGCTAATCTTTGAACCATTTCATTATTTAATAAAAAGTTAGGTTTGTGCCTTTTACAATGGATTTCTTAAATGTACATTTTGCCTGACTGAAATATATTTTTGAGCGACGGCATGAATTTAGTGAAGTGACTTTGAATCTTGACTTTTGAGTTAAATCTCTTAATATATGAAATGGAATATTAAAATGACAGTGGCCTTTATAAAACATACTCGTATTGTTATTGCTCTAACAGGGCAGCATCATAGAGAGGTCGTGTTTCCCAGGAAGCTTCCAGCCCAGTCTAGGCCAACATAAATGTGACGTGTGCCCTGCCCGCTTTTTCTGTCCTGAAAACGGTATGCAGGATATTTCAACAAATGAATGGTTGAAATATCTGTCCTTAATGCCTTTACATAAGGATGTTTTTCTTGCACTAGGTATGACACACCCACTCCCATGCCAGCCTGGATTTTATTGTCCAGTTGGGGCATCTAATCAGCATCCATGTCCTCCAGGGAGTTATGGTAACTTGGCTGGATTGGCTGAGTCTTCTGAATGCTCTCAGTGTGACCCTGGGACCTATTGTATGGGGTCAGGTATGTTGCATGAACAATGATTATATTTTCCACTGAGAGAACTTGCTAATCCTGCTTGGCCTGATATGTGGAGCTGATATTAGTTTGTCTGTCCAGCAAATGTGTCACCAACTGGCTCTTGCAGTGCTGGATTCTTGTGTTTTGGAGGAGCCGTCCTTCCCTCCCCAAATGATAATGAGACTGGAATACCGTGTCCAACTGGGTCTTACTGTCCAGCTGGAAGTTTTGCAGGAATACCCTGTGCAAAGGGCACATTTAGGTATTAATACAAAACAACTGAATTTTTTTAGTTTTATTATTATTTATATTAAAAGCAACTAATAAATTAGAATATTTTTGCATTGCATTATATTAAAGAAAATTGTTATGTAATTAACTTACATTTTTTAAATAAAAATGTAATTCTATTAAATGCAATTGTTATTGTTTTGCAGCAATCAGCGTCAATTGTCAGATGTAAGTCAGTGCCAAAACTGCACACCAGGGTTTTATTGCTCAGAGCCAGGCCTGACTGCAGTCAGTGGACCCTGCTTGCCAGGTTTGAATCATTTACAGCAGACATTCACAGGACTACTTGAAAATGAATATTTATATGGCACGTCATATTTCTACAGGGTTTTACTGCGGTGAGGGATCTCTGACTTCAGCTCCCGTGTCAGCCGTGTATGGTGATATTTGTCCTCCAGGTCACTATTGTGAAATTGGTAGTGCTGTGCCAACTCCCTGTCCAGTGGGCAGCCGGCGCCCTGATAGTGGGGGAAAGGGCACAGATGATTGCATGCCTTGTCCTGGAGGTACTGTAATACACAATTTTAGAGATAAACAGTCTGTTTTATTTAAATTTATAGGGCACCTTTGACCTTTGAAATTTACTTAATTTACAAATTCTAGTAGAGATCAGATGCTAAGTCTATACTAATCATGGGTCTTTTTTTGTACTTTTGTTTGATCGTAGGTCAGTTTCAGGATCAGAAGGGACAGAGTGAGTGTAAGCCCTGTCCTCCAGGTTTCCATTGCATCAACCTCACAAGAGGTTTTATGGGGGTCAGCACTCCTTTGGTCTGTCCTGAAGGCTTTTACTGCCCCAATGAGACTCAGTCTGGAAACCCAGTTCCATGTCCCAAAGGCACATACAGTGATTCTCTTGGCCTCATTTCAGCAGGTGATTTATTCTGTTCTGTATTGCAATAACTGAACAAGTGAACATGATTGAATGCATTTTTTCTGTTTATGTCATGCTTACTGGGTCTATTTTTGTATAAATGCAGAGCAGTGCCTGGTATGTCCTATAGGCCATTTCTGCGGTTCAGATGGACTCTCCGAGCCCTCGGGACCCTGTGCCCCTGGATTCCTCTGTTTTGTGCAGGCCACAGTTCCCAACCCCACCGACAACAGCACTGGCACTTTGTGTCCACCGGGGGCATACTGCCTTCTGGGAACAAGAGCAGGTGCAGTATTATTTATGCAATATTAAAATATTTATCAATATTTTAAATGAACTTTTACTTGTATATTTAAATTTTTTCAGTTTTAGAAATTTTGTTATGTGGTTTTGTCATTTTTTATTAGTTTTTGTTGCTTTTAAATTGTTGTGTTTAACTCATTTACATTTTAGTTTTATTAATTAACCCCAAATAAAGCTCTCAGACAACCCAAGGAGCCCCGAAAAGCTATACATTATAACTATCATTATTACATTATATTTATATTCATTAAATATCTGATTTGATCTTATTATATAATTAATCTCAAAGACAAAAATCGTCTTCATGCCCTTTTCCACTCATTTGAATTATTGCATATTATTTTTCTTTTTCTTCTCACCCTGATCTAAATGAGCACAATAATTACTTTCATTTCATTTAATTCTTTATTGTCTCTATAATGAGAAATTTGTCTAGAGAGCCAGTTAGCTTTACTGAGTTACACACACAATTCACAATATTAATATTCCACTTACATACACTCACTATTCACTCAAAATACCCACATATTTCCCACTAACCATATTTTTCATATTTAAGATTCTATTTTGTTATTCAAATTTTTGTTAAAGAAAATGATAAGCTTCTTTAATCCTTTGTGGTAAAGGACATTTCACAGTCCTCTGGCTATAATCCATTAGACTACCGCTAAAGCATTGATATTGTGCCAGATTTTGGAGTTGTATGATGCAATCATGAGTCATATTCTATTATTGTCTAATTCTATTGTATCGTGTAGGTGAATGTTCTGCAGGCTACTACTGTGACTGGGGCTCCAGCAGTCCAGAGCAGAGCCTCTGTCCTGCCGGCTTCTATTGCCCCGCAGGCACAAACAAGCCCCTGTCCTGCACTGCAGGCACTTACAGCTCCGTCATGGGCAACAGCCACAGAGAAAACTGTGAGCCATGTCCATTAGGCTACTACTGTCAGGGTACGTTATTTATTCTGTCTACAAGAACATTAGTTTAAAACCATCTCCGTGCTCCTATAAATCTATTACAATAGATCATATTGCATTACAATGCAGGGGAAGCAGTAGCAGAGCCTCTTCCATGTCCACCGGGGCATTTCTGCCCCACAGGCACATCACAGGGCACTCAGTTCCCCTGCCCTCCAGGAACAGTCCAGCCACAGTCTGGGACAGCCAGTAAAGATGAATGTCTACAATGTCCTCCAGGTCAGACAGAAAATACATGACAACAAAAAAGCATAACTAAGTTAGTGGGTCAGTAATATTTTTTTAAAAGGAATCCTACTTTAAAACTACACTAAAGGCATAGAGAAACAGTTCTATTTCATAAATATGTCTCTTTTGAACTCTTTTAACACACAAAAAAAAATAAGCACTGTTTTCAACATTGATGATAATGATGAGAGATGTTTCTTGAGCTGCAAATCAGTATATAAGCTTTCCGAAGCAATGAGTGCTGAAATGTTTGCTTTGTTTCTGCTTTCTCTTTGTTTATGTTGCATACAGTACATAGCCAATGAGCTTGCTGCTTTACATGCTTAAAATGGGTCGGTTACCCATTTTCAGAGTTCCCTCTTTCCCCAGAGTTTGTGCTTTCAAACCCTCCACCTTCCCCAGCTCCACCTGTATAAATCTGCTACGGGTTATTTTATATGCTATTTGTGCAACAGCAGTATGTCTTAAATACTCAGCACCTTACCGCCATATGCATTGGCAGTTCCTGTACTAGCAATAATCTACAACTACAGCAATAACCAATAGCAGCAGCAGTGTAGCAGATCTATTCTGCCAAGACCAGATACATTAACATTGTCATATCCATTGCCATGCATAACACATTCAGAGACTTGTTATGATACAAATATTTTCATATCTAATAATATTTCACATTTTCACAGCTTTTACTGAATTTTTATACCAAATATCCTTAGCGGGCGTAAGCCTCCTTTCAAAAACATTTAAAAATGTTATCAACCCCTGTAAACTGTACTGTATGTGGAGGAAAAAAACAAACATCTAACTCAAGTAATCTGTCTGTTTAGGCATGTTTTGTGCTCGTCATGGTCTTTCAGAGCCTACAGGGCGCTGCCAGGATGGATTTCACTGCCCTTCGGGTGCTACAAGCCCCAACGGCACTGGAAATGTGGTATATATCATTAGTTCTGTTTCTTAAAAAAGGCACACTGTGTTCACACAGGGTTAAACTCATTAACAGTGTGTGATTTGCAGATTGAATCTACAGGCAACAACATGTGCCCGCCTGGCCATTATTGCCCAACTGGTATCAGCTCCCCTCTCCCATGCCCCGCCGGAACATTCTCCAGCTCCCCAGGGTTGAGAGGGGCGGAGCAGTGTCAACCGTGTCCTCCTGGGTACTTCTGTGAGCAGACTGCAATGGTCCATCCATCAGAAGCAGCTCTCTGTGATGCTGGGTAACTATATCTATTCTTTCCAGTAGCTAAACACAGTCATCTGACAAAGGTACACCCACAACCACTTGAGTTGAGCCAACCTGGTGCACTTGTGCATTGCTAATGGGTCTTAGTGGCACGATTTCAGGTGTTCAAGATTTATTGTCCATTACTGAGTAGTGCTGAAGCTATTATTGATATTCTCCATTACTGAGATGTTACATAAATTGCAAATAAGTCAGGATAGATACCTTATTAAAAAGTCAATGGATCCAGTTTCTACCCGTTTGTGGCTGGGTTGGAAAACAGATACAGTGGAGTGGCAGTAAAGTGCTTTTGCGATTGGCTCGTTGAGGAGATTTATTCATCAGGCATCTAAAAACTGGTGTATGCTCATAAAACAATGATTTTCTTTTGAAAAACAGTTTATGGCAGCTATATTTCTCCATCACAGATATGTGTGTATCAATGGAAGTCGCAGTGCTCGACCGGTAGATGGACAGCAGGGTTATATTTGTCCAAGCGGACACAGTTGTCCTATTGGTGCTCCATTGGAAGTGCCTTGTGAGCCTGGCACATACAGCAGCGGTCCTGGTGCCGGCCACTGTCCCTCATGCCCAGCTGGCACTATGTGTCCTTCCCCAGGCACACAGGAACCATCCCCATGTCCCATGGGTGAGTCCATCCCTGGGTTGAGATTATTATGATGGCTCATAATTAATTACATTTTTATATGCTGCTGCAAATCCTTTTTTATTTATCATATAATGCAATTTAAAAATTTGCACTCACTAAGATTTCTTTTATGGTTTTGGAAAAAAAAGTCTCTTATGTATATCAATTTGTGTAATATTAATTATTAAAAGTATTAATTTGTAAAAAAAAAAAAAAAAAAAAAAAAACTTTGAACAGTATACTATGATGTTTGCTAACAATCTGCCATCTTTCCTGTGTTGCATCAGGTCATTTTTGCCCTGTTGGCACTGCTGCAGCTGTACCCTGTCCTGTGGGCACACTGGGACAGGTTACCAGGGCTCAGTCGGAGGCTGCGTGTGTGCCCTGCCCTACCGGCCTCTACTGCAGTTCACCTGGAACATCACATCCACAGGGTATGATATAATCACACACTTTGGTTTTGGCCTGTGACTATACTGTATCATATGGACTAATTGATGTTTTAATTGTAGGCCAGTGCCAGCAGGGTTATTTCTGTCATGGAGGGTCTATAAATCCTGCACCTCTCAATACGACTGGCTACCTCAGGAATGGCCCCTGTCCGCAGGGTCACTTTTGTCCTTCTGGTACCCTAATGCCTCTGCCTTGCCCAACAGGCAGCATTCGCAACCTCACCGGTATGTACAGAACCACACATTTATTTAATCCATTAAACCTTAAAAGCCTCTAAGAAAAAATATGAAAGCTGTTCAAAATGGCAATTGTTATGTGCATCCAAAAACCACAAGATGGGCAACATTTAAATGCATATGAATAATTTACCAGGGATAGTGCATCAAAATAAATGAGCTGTCAAAAACAATAGACTGTGTGGCTCAAAGCACACAGTTGCAAAAATCAACTTTAGTTGCTCTTGTAAATTCACTCTAGCGGTATACTTTTAAATGATTCACATGCTTCTAAATATTACCCTTTCCATATTCTATGGAACCTTTTGCACATTAATATTTTAGCATTTACCTTCTTTATTTACTAACATGCAGTGTTGTGTGTTCATAATATTGATCTGCCCACAGGGGGTTACTCTATAGAAAGCTGTCTTCCCTGCCCAGCAGGGCATTATTGTGCAAGCGAGGGCCTGGATACTCCAACAGGACCCTGTGCTGCAGGCTTTTACTGTCCTGTAGACTTCTCCTCCACCACCCCACACGCCTTCCTCTGCCCCAAGGTCGGTTATGCCTCCTTCACACCCTCCTATCTCTTTTTAATCTGTGCCTTGCAACCTGACTGACAGGTTTGGCTCTCTCAGGGTCATTACTGCCCCTTGGGCTCACCCCTGGCCTTGCCCTGCCCCACGGGACAGTACCAGCCGAATCCAGGCTCAGATAACTGCATCCCCTGCCGTCCAGGCTATTACTGTGAGGAGGCAATTATCGGAGACCCCCGGCCTTGCCCGCCACACTCCTACTGCCCTGCAGGTAACCCATGCTGCTGTAATTCTATATTGTGTCTGAGGTATCATTAGTACACACACATCTGATTCTACTTGTAATTGCAGCAACAATGGTTCCTCAGCCCTGTCCCAATGGCACATACACCCCACCTGAGGTCGGGGGTCTGCAGGAGGAGAGAGAGTGTTTGCCGTGTCCACCTGGAAAGTTCTGCAAGTATGTTTGCAGATCTTATAATAAGAGTGTTTTTTTCAACCATGGACGCTTATGACCCTGTAGACTTTTAGAAAATAAACTTAAACTTGTCTGGACATCAAAGTAACAGCATTTCTTGAAAATTATATGTCCGTGCTCAATAAAATAATAACACAATGGATGGGAGTGTACAGTACATGCTTCAAGTTCATTTTTTCTGAAAATACATTTTATTGTGTTTTTGTGTCTCAGGGTTGGCCAAGTGAAAGGCCTGTGCGCTGCTGGATTCCTGTGTATCTCTGGGAGTTCAGAGTTCACCCCTCAGGCCACTTTTCTGCTCAGCAGAGACCAGTGTGAGTGGGGAGCACAGTGTGCTGGACTGTGTCCTGCTGGTACGTTATTCCTTACGGAAGCCAGAGGTCATCAAAGTTGATCCTGGAGGGCCGGTGTCCTGCAGAGTTTAGCTCTAACTTACCTCAACTCACCTGCCTGGAAGTTTCAAGACCTTGATTAGCTGCTTCAGGTGTGTTTGATTAGGGTTGGCACTAAACTGTGCAGGACACTAGCCCTCCAGGACTGAACTTGGAGACCTCTGCTATACGCTTTCATATATCCAGAGAAAAGAGCCTTGATGCATTAATAAAGTGATCAAGAATCAGTTTTATATGATCTGAATTTCACACTGTCACAGAGTGTGTTTACTCCTGCTCCTGTTTCTGGACAGGTTTTTATTGCCCTGAAGGCACAGCGGAACCTTTATCTTGTCCAGCCAACACTATAAGAGAAAGCCCTGGAGCAAGTACTGTACATGACTGTCTGCCTTGTCCTCCGAGACACTGGTGCCAAGAGGGTACATCAGTTGTTAAACTGAAATTTACATGTGCTATTGCTGTGTGTCCAATTATGTCCAATTAATTTGTGTCCATATAGTGTTGTATACTTTGTATAGCTTGTTACATTTATCTGAAAAAAGAAATGAAGCATTATTTTGCTTCCTGTCTTCTTACAGGTGATCCCATCCCACGCATGTGTCCGCCAGGCTATTACTGTGACGGCATAGCTGATTATGAGTCTGAGGGGCGGCCAGGGCCTAGAGAATGCCCCCTGTTTACATACAGGCCCACGTCTGGGGCAGGAAGCAAAGGAGACTGTCTTACCTGCCCTCCCGGCACTTACTGTAACTCCAGAGGTCTGACATACCATGTAGAACATACTATAGCATATATACTTATAAATTTATGGACAGTTCTGGTCAGTAAAATGATTATTTAAAAAGAACATTTCAGCATTACATTTTTCAAAAGTGATAATAAAAACTTCTACACTTGTTACAAAGGTTTTCATTTTCAAATAAATGCTGCTCTTTCAGACTTTAATTTATTAAATACACCTAAATATGTATCCATTTTTAATAACTGTTTTTGACTGTTCCTTGAGCATGAAATCAGAATATTGTGACGATTTCATATGCTGCTGAAAATTCTGCATTATATCACAGGATTAAATTACATTTCAAAAGGATTTTCAAATTAAAATAGTTTTTAAATTTTTTGTAATATTTAACAATATTACAGTTTTCATGAATCAAATACAAGCAGTATTGGTGAGCATAAGAGACTTTTAAAAAATATATAAATATAAACTAAAAAGAATATATAAACAAAAATTCTACTGACCCCAAAATTTTTTATGACATACTATATAAACATATACTTGTACATTTACTTGATTTCATATTCAAAATGGTGCATTGTTTTAATTTATATATATTTTTTGTTCGTCATCAGTACATTTTGTTATTCTAACCGTCTCCCTAGGGCTCACTGATTTCTCAAGCTTCTTTTGTCCACCGGGTCATTGGTGCAGTGGGACAGGTTTCCCCGTGCCTTGTCCTGCAGGCACCATGAGGGCACAAGCAGCGGCAGCTGCTGTCAGTCAGTGTGAGCCTTGCCCTCCGGGTACCTACTGCCCAGACCCTCGTACCACGGGCCAGCCTAATACAGCAGGCATCCCATGTCGAGCTTCTTACGAATGTCCTGCAGGTAGGTGCAGGACTGATATTTACAAATGCTCTAAATATATATAAATATATTTAAATAATGCACAGTTTTAACTGTGAAGTGTGATAAAGTGATCCATCATACAGGCTCAGTCACAGAGACACCTTGCAGAGCTGGTTCATACTGTAGACCCCAGACAGGAGATCCCACTCCTTGTCCTGCAGGATACTACTGTCCCGAAGCATCTCACACCTACAGCTCACCACAGCAAGTGTAAGCACCAACCACAAGGGATGTACAATATATTGCAATGAAAGATTTATTTTATATTGGATATTAATTGTGACATTCCTTTCCTCTATTTTTACTTTTCCTATCACTGACTTATATTAGTTTAAATATAAATATGATAAAGAGAAAATGATTGATCTGTTTTTGCAGGTGTACTTTTCCATATTACTGCCCAGCCAACAGCTCTGCCATGCTGTCCTGTCCGGATGGCTGGATGCCGCTGAACACCAGCGGGTTGAGGAAGTCTCAGGACAGCAGCTGTGTGCAGTGTGGGGCCGGGACCTATCGCCCCAGTCGCTCCCCTCACCTCCAGTGCCTCCTCTGCCCTCCAGGACATCACTGCCCTCCAGGTCAGTTCTGAATAGCCCCCATAATACAAACAATAGCAGTGCTGATTGATTACGGTGACTAATTAAATGATCTGTTTCCTAGGCTCACACCATTATGGTGATCAACCCTGTCCAGTCGGGTACTTTTGTCCACTGGGCAGCTCCGATCCTGTTCCCTGCCCGCCTGGCTTATATGGAAACCGCACTAGTGCTGAATCACTTGAGGAATGTCACAAATGCCCACCAGGGACCTTCAATCACTTGCATGCCCAGAGAGCCTGTTTCCCCTGTGGGAGTTCGTCCACCTCAGATGCAGGTCAGAATGTGTTTAAGGACATGGTCTTTATACATGGGAGCCATTTACACAGAAGAATGCGAGATGCAGGCAGTGCAGGGTAATAGCAGATTAGGAGCCAGATTCATTAACAGGGCAAAGCGAGCACTATAGCATATAGAACCTTAAATATAGCATACACAGTCAGATCATTTTCATAATGACAAGTGCAATGCACCAAGAGCAGCGCAAATTAGGGCCTGCTTTAGGAAATGATTTTATGGGTTCAAATACCAGTAATTCGATTAACTAAAATTGTGTTGCATGATTAATTTTAATACATAATACATTCAATACATTTAATAGCATATTCAGGTCAGATTCCAAAAATGAATACTTTACTATATTTTTCGCTACTACAGTGCTACAAACTATTTTTCTTGATTACATGTTTATAAAATCAATGACCCTTTATACTCTTAAAAAGCAAACCAGAGGATGTAATGTATTTCTTTTGTGTCGTTTCATAGGGGCGCCCTCTTGTACCTGCATAGGCAAAAACCGTGCATTCCAGCACTCAGACGGGTCGTGCTTGTGTAAGACTGGTTTTGTGTTTTACAATGAATTAGACTTCAAAAGCTCCACCGCAGACAGTGAACTGGACTGCCAGCCTGAGGTGCGATGTGTGCACTGGGAAAAAAAAGCTCTGTGTTTCCTCAGGATAATTGTGTGATAACACAGTAAGGAGCACTTTATTCTGTGTAGGTGAAGAAGCGCTGTGGGGCAGGTCAAGTGAGATTGGCCGCTACGCTAGAATGCGTTTTCCCATCCACCTACTCCTGTAACATCACATGTGGACCTCAGGGTGGGACGTTAGATGTTGGCATGGGCATGTAAGTTTGCTGTTCTAGTGAAGAGGGAGTCTTCTCTGTGTTAAAATCTTAATACTTCACAGTAATGTTTTAGGTATCATTAACTTACACTAATATTTACCATATTTATTTGTTTCGATGTTGAGATTTATTTCAAAAACGTAAAAAAATACGTACTTACCCAGTAGTGTTCATTAGAATCAGTTGTTTAAATTAACAGTGCTTTATAAGGAAACAAATTAACAAAGATAAACTCTAACAAAAAAAATGCCATGAGAAGTTGTTGTTCATTCGGTCATAATATCTAATGCCTTTATCTATCTGTTTATCTATCTGTTGTGCTTTACATAATGTGTTGCTCATTATTAATACTTAAGCACTATGATTCATGGATGGACAAGGATGTTTGCTTATAACAAGAAGTTTGTGGTGTTTTTCTGCAGTTGTGACTGTGATAGGTACGTGTCCGCGGAGGAACTGTGTAACTCTTCATGTGTGTCCACACTCCCGGTGCTCTCTGCCAGACTGGACACAGACGGACAACTACTGTTGAGAATCAAAGCCACAGATGAAAGCAAAACCTGGAGCAGGGTGAGATCTGGACCTGTTAAAATAACGTTTCATTGTTAATGTATCATGTTCCTTGCTTACTAATGCGAACTCATACAAAATATAACAAGGTTTAGTTGTTCCTTCAGAACATGATAAATGTACTAGGACCTGATGTCCATGTCAAGAACATTGGAAGGATCCACTTCGTCCAGTTTGCTCCTGAGGGAGTGTTTGGTTGGATTTTGAAAGACCCCGTTCTCATTAATTCTTTAGTAAGAGGTAAGCTATCAGTGTTTATCTGACCTCCAGATTCGAACATTTTTCATCAGAATAGTCCAGAACATAAAAAATTTAACATAAAGTCGACCTCAAAGCTGAGCTGCCAAATAAATTATTATTTCACTTTTATTTATTAGCTTTTAAATAAGCAGAATCAGTGAAAATAGAACCTTCACGGTGATACAAGAACACCTTGTCTGGGTTTATTGTGTAGTAATGACCGTCTAACTCTATATGTGACCCCAGACCACAAAACCAGTCTTGAGTCGCTGGGGTATAATTGTAGCAATAGCCAAAAATACGTTGTATGGGTCAAAATTATAGATTTTTCTTTGTTGCTAAAAATCCTTAGGATAGTTAGTAAAGATCATGTTTCATGAAGGTATTTAGTCACTTTCTTACCGAATATATTAAAACTTAATTTTTGATTAGTAAAATGCATTGATAAGATCTTCATTTGGACAACTTTAAAGGTGATTTTCTCAGCATTTCGATTTTTACTGTACCCTCAGATTCCTGATTTTCATATCGTTGTATCTCAGTCAAATATTGCCCATCCAAATCATACATCAATGGGAAGCTTATTTATTCAGCTTTCAGATCATGTATAAATCTTAATTTCGGGAAATTAACACTTACGACTGGTTTTGTTGTCCTGGGTCACATATTAATGCCTTCATTATGCAAACATTAAAGCTCGCAGAATTTCCTTTCAAAAAATACTTCCTTTCTAAAAACAAATGATTATTATTTCAGAACCAGTTGAAATTCTGGAGAGAGATTTCAGGAAGAAACGACATGCCGATCAGAGCGAGGTTTCCAAGCCTCTTCCACGGATCCCAAATCCCATCGCATGTCTGTCCTCAAACGATATGCTCATTTTTCAGCTCACCATCAACCACACCGGTATGGCTTTGTCAAATACCACAGCACTAATAATAAAAGATACCTAGTGCATATTTCATGTCATTCTGTGAATTTAGACCGCCACTCCAGTCACTTCCCGGTGTACCAGAAGGACCACCTGTTCAGCAGTAACCCTGGCTGGGATTTTGGGCCATTTAGACGTCTGCAGAATCTTGTCAAACACACACAGCTAAATTCCAGCAGGTAAGACTAGAGAGATATACTGTATCACATGTGGCTTTCAACAGAGTTGTTCTGCATCGATTTATCTTGTTAGATTTGCGCATGTGTTCATGGAGCCGGGAAAGTATGTGTTCCTGGATAACGCAGTGTTGGACTGGAGTCTGATTGTGGTTGTGAGTGAACAGGGCTCTGAGTGCAACCCCACAACAGCTGCGTTCCAGCCGACGACCCCTGCACAGCTTGTACGACACGGGATTGTTAAACAACACAGCTTAAACCTGCTTCCAGACTGGGGGCTTATCACAGGTCGGGTGCTTTTGAAACAGAAAGAGGCATTTTTCTTTCTAAGAGATGAGGCTTTCCTTATGCTTTACATGCTGTGCTCTGTGTTTCTCTGTAGGGATCTTGTCTCTGTTGGTGTTGCTGATAATAGTGTTGACAGCCTCTGCTCTTGTCTTGAGGCCTAATCGGTCCAACATCATCGCTCAAGGGAGGCCTAAGCCCAAGTGGCGCAGTTTGGGTGAACCCAGTGTACCTGTTGAATATGTGTATAATACAGAAAGGTAAGTCAGCTGCTTATTGCTAAGGTTTCTTTCGTGTGAGGTTTCTTAAAGTAGTTTAGGACAAGAATACTAGGGATGCACTGACATTACAATTCTGATAACTTTTTTTTTTTGTATTTATGGATTTACACAGTGTAATGGTCAATAATTCATAAATTATTCTCATTCTAAAATCAAAACGAAAATAAAACTCTAAAAACCAAAATTAATTGCTTTAACGGATACACATACATTTAAGCAGTAGTATCAAAAATGTATCAATTATTTATGTTACTAATGTTAATGGCAGCAGTATTGTCAAAATGTGAGAAACAAGCATGTACAATCAAATATTGACCAATATATACTATATCTGGGGTCAGTAAGACTCCTATGCTCACCGAGAATGCATTTGTTAGATTCGAAAAGACAGTAAAATCAGTAATGCTGTGAAATATTATTACAATTTAAAATGACCATTTTCTATTTTAATACATTTTAAAACTTAATTTATGTTTGTGATGATAAAGCTTCAATTTCAGCATCATTACATCCTTCTTCGGTGTCACATAATCCTTCAGAAACTATTCTAATATGCTGATTTTGTCTGATGCTGACACGTTTCTTCCTATAATTGTTGAAAACATTAATAGAACTCGTTACATTAGCAGATTATCATTAGCATATCCATTTTTCAAATTGTACATTAAGCATGTAAAGCAACCAATAGCACGTGGTGCAGTTTTGAGCGCTTTGTGTTGTAGTGTGGACGGCTCTGAGCAACTAGGTCTGAGAGGGGCGGGAGAGGGAGCCGAATCAGAGGAACCCGCTGTTTGCAAAGGAGGTAACTGACAATCATCTGAACTGCCTGATAATGGATAAATATACAAAAACTCTTCCGTATTCTGTCAAATCCCATACTGATGTGAAGGTTTCAGAACGACACTAATGGAGCTGGAGGAGTTTAATGTGAAAACACTGTATGACAAGTTAGAGGATCAGAATTTACATCTGGCTTCCCAGCTGGCAAAGCACCGCAAAGACACACAGGAGTTTTACAGGAACATGTGCCAGCAAATTGATGCTCTGAGGGTAAGACAGAAACAAAAATGGATGTAAAAATGGAAATAATAATGATAACATGATCAATCTCTGTAACTAATCTTGTATTTAGGACACGCTAGAAAATATGGAACCCTCAAAACTGAACCAGCTGAAAAACATACTAGACAATGAAGTTCTGACGAAAAGAGAAACTGCTTATGGTGAGACAAGGTGTAACTAAAGGGTACTGTAAAAATGACTTAATTACAAGTAACAAGTCACCAATAAGACTTGATTAAAAATCTTAAAGTATCCAATTTTAAAAGAACCTAAGTATTTTAGTCGTAATGAATGTGGGCTCAAAGATCACAATGTAATGAGTAGCGATAAGTGTCTGTTCAAATTTAGTGGAGTAAGGAGTACATATATTCATTAAGTCCATTTACTCAAATACTTTACACCACTGCAGAAGTTACATGTTTATATTAGTGGTGGGCTGTTATCGGGCGCGCGATAAAAAAAAATATCGCCGTTAATCTCTTCCCAAAGTTGGGTTGGAGTCTGTACTACAAGCTATGGTGACTTTCACCTTT
>JAUMHQ010000075.1:5275414-5289358 GCA_032361165.1 Enteromius paludinosus | reverse complement strand
CTGGAATGAATTTTAGATCTTTAAGTCCATCTCATGAAAAATCGGAGCAGAAACAAAGGTGTTGCGCTTATATTTTTTTTGAGTGTTTTAAAGTCAGTGATCAAAGCACTTCCATTGTGTCTAAAATAGAATAACTCCTTATTGTTGTTTTACTGAAGAGAAATGCTTCAAGCAGAATAGGCCAAGGACAAAATGTTCAATTTAAAGCAAATGTAAAATGTGAACTGGTGATTTATGACACCACGTTTTTATAAAAAACATATATTTCTTGACATTTTTTAGAAGTTGCATTAAAAAAAACATCAAGGAGAGTACATTTGGATGGGCATGACACTTCTGACAGTAAGCCAACCCTCTGGATGCGATAAATGTCAAAAGCAGTGTTTTGATTCCGGCAAATATGAGCAGCTCATGGACCTGAATGTTAGAGTTTATAGATTTTGAGGAATTCAACCAAGTCTTTTATTCCCATATAACCAGACTTAAGTAAACCAGTTCAGAGTGAGTTACGGCAATTTATTGAATCAATATTAAACAAAAAAATCAGTGGAGTAAAATAAATGAAAAGTCTAATTTCCATTTTGTGCAGCATGTGACCCAGATGAGTGAAGGCCAATTGCTGTTTTATACATCACGAAGTGACAATTTTGTGACCTTCAACCAAGATGAAAAGAGAATGAGCGATGATGGCCTGCAATTCCTGTCAAGGTTTAGTTTGATGAGGCATCATGTCACAACACAAAGAAAATTTCCTGATTTCTGTTAAAAATACACTCTCAGAAATAAAAGTACATTAGGTTTAATTAGGTATATTAGGTTTAAATATGTACACTTTAAGTACTATGTGCTCTTAAAGTACCAAAATGCACTCTTTAGGTACAAACATGTACCTTTTGAAAATGTACCTTTATTTCTGAGGGTGTAGAGCAAGAGCATGCCATCGTGTACCAGATGAGGTAGGAACAAAGTTATCAAGAGACCTAATAAAGATGAATATCACTGGCCGGAATACAGAGACCTCTGAAACTCCCATGGTTTTGTCAAAAAAACAAAAGAACACATTAACCTCATTCTGTCATATTTCAATGTTAAATTAACAACAGCAGCATAAAATTTGACTATTTGCCCATCTCTAAGGAATCTTGAATCAAATCTATCAATTCTTGCATTAATCAGTTTCAGTTGAAACTCAGTTGCAGTTTCAGTCAATGTGACGAATAATCTGTAAACCGTTACTTCAAATGACCACAACATTTGGGACTGAATCCTGCATCAGCACCTTTGGTTTGCCAATGCGCTCCTAAAAAGGTGATTGAGAGGTTTTTTTGGATGAGAGTTGGGCTTAGGTAGAAGCAAAATAGTACTTTTAGGACTCTTGGGTTCAATCAAAATGTTCTGCGCAGCATCTAAATATTCTTGGCAACAAAAATGTTCTTTAATAAAATATGAAACAAGTGGATTTATTTTCCTTTGGCATTGAATTTAACAATGTGTTCATAAAATAATAAATATGGTACTAATTTAATGCCGATATTACCCTGTCAGATGATTCCTCTCAACAAGTCTGGAGTAAGCTTGTCGTTTTTAATTATTGTATGAGTTTGACATATTTAGTTCATGCCTATTAAATAAAGAATCTAAAAAAAACTTTCATGATGAGTGAACAGTTACTTTTCCTGCAGACCTTTTTTTTTCTTTTTTAAAAGCTTTTTTAATCGTTGTTATGGTACATTTTAAATATAACTTATTTTTTTTATCTAGAAAGCATTTGATTAGACAAACATCTGTATAGTGCAAGACAAGCCGTCAATTAAAGAAAGACTGTATTTGAAATATAATGCAATTTTGCCAACGTTTAGTAATAGTATAGATGACCTCAAAGCTAACATAATTAATGGGATGGAAAATAATATTCTTTGTGACAACTGTGGTGGCCTCTTACTATAGCAATTACGTAAACAAAATCATTTTAATGGTCTATTATAGCAACAGCTAATGTGTTGACAGTGAAATCATGGTGTCATTCTCTAGAAGAGGGTTCAGTGCATGCTGGGTAAAACTTAATCAAGCACTCATTAGTAGAGCTATCTATGTGCTTGCCTAAAGGAGGCAAAAGTAATGAAATGAAAGTCTGACAGAGAAATAATTGGTCATACTTCACTAGCAATCTCCTCTCGGAGATGGTTCTGTATTTTTCAGCACATTTCTTTGGATGTGCAGTCTTGTGTATAAATTCATTTTTATCAAATTTGCTGTGGAGATTTAAACCTAATCCGTATATATGATGCTCTTTGGTGCATTGACAATAGTCCACAGGGAATATTTTTTAGCTTTGGTATTATGAATGGTTTGAAGCTTCGAAGGAAAATGTTCCTTCACAAATTCCACTTCCAGCATGCATTATGTAGTTACATTAAATTGAGGATTTTTAGTTTACTGTAAACATAAACACACAAGCACACACTGAACAGAATGGTTCATCTTTTCCTTACTTGGAATTAGACATATGACAAAAAAAAGGATCTTATCCACACATTTTCTGATCTTTCCAATCTCATTTAAGATTCCTCTGCATGTGAAAAAACCAGAGAAACATTCTATTACATAAAAGATTGTTCAATTTCAAATTACTGCATATGAATGAGGATTGCATCAAATCATGCTGTAGACACTTTTGTTATTATGCAGGATTTAATGAGACATTTAAAGTGTCATGTACATTACAGTGGAGAGGCTGCGGTGCAAACGGCAGTCTGTGATAATGGGCTGCATGTGTTCAGATTCCTTCACAAGTTTACTTGAGGAAAAACGCAAGCCAGGACATTGCTAAAAAAGTAATTTGTTTCAAAAGCTCTGAATCCTCATTGCAAATTTCTCTGTGACCCAAGAGAGTGTGTGAAATTACTGAAATAAACACACTGTAATTCAAACTTTATCTTATGATGTCATGTTTAATGAAATACTAAACTGGTGCTTTTCAGTCACAAGTTTATACCTGTTAAATATGAATAACGTAATGATGTCTACCATATTACCAGTTCAGTTACCGGATAATGCCAGAATGGACGTTGTTGCATTCATTTTATATAGGTTTTTTGCCCTTTGTGTTTAGGACAAAGCTGCTGAACGTGAGCGGAAGCCTGCTGGGAAGTGGTAAGCATGCTGTCAAACAGGTTTTTTGGCTTCTGCTTGTAAACGTAACATACCACTTGAATTCCATGAATGGTTACGCTTTATTCACTATGACATGTGGATGTCTGACAGTAGTGGAATTCATGCAATGTATTGAATCAGATAAGGTATCAAAATTCCACACTTTGTGGAACATGAATTACCATTAATAAGTTATTTTACTCCTCTATTGTGATGTGTTTTTAAATTAAACTGGATAATCAGCAAGAAAAAAATGTGTGTGGATAGATTAGATTGTCATACTGTACACCAGAGTCGGACTGAATGCAAATAATTGCTATTTGTGTAATTATTAAAAAGGACAGTCCACTCAAAAAGAAAAAGAAAGTCATCATTTATACACCCTAATGTTGTTTACTGTTGTTTACATTAATACTCTTTCTTCTGTGGAGTATAAAAGAATATATTTCGAGAAATGTCTTTTTCTCCATACAATGAAAGCCAATTGTCATCAAGGCATTCTTCATAATATCTTCTATTATGTTCCACAGATAAAAAAGACAATTTAGGAGCAAATTGAGGATGAATAAATCCTCTAATAAATGAATAAAAGTTATTTTTTGATAAAACATTACAAAAACAAAACAATTGTCTTTTTAGAAATAACATGCTCTGATGAATTATTCAATTTCCAAAACATACTGCTAGTCTTACAATCCTTCATTCGTAACACTTCCATTCCCAGAACACACCTGAGCTCTTAACCAAACCCAAACAAAGACGTAAAATTCTAGGAATCTAAAACACAAACAACAGCAAGACTGTTTATAAGAACAGGCTTTGCAGGAGGAAGGAAATCAATAGCAGGAATCAATGCTGCACTCCCTCTAATGTTGGAGTTATCTGTCACCAAACACGGCTCGCTCTGCCAGGATCTCCAACGGTCTGCTAGCTGTTCAGTAGCTCTATGGCTTCTGTGTTGTTGCACCGTTGAGCCAAGGTTAAGGCGGTACATCCCTTCGAGTCCTGCATGTCCCGTTGTGCATTATTCATCAGCAGGGCTTTGATGATTGGGATGTTGCTGAGCTGGACGGCTAATTGCAATGGGGTGGACTGGCTGTTGTTCTGGGCGTTCACGTTGGCTTGGTGAGATATCAGCTGCAGAACGCTAGAGAAGCAGCTACTGTTACAGGCTAAGTGGAGGGGTGTCCAGCCGTTATCCTCGGCCAGGTTGGGGTTAGCACCAGCTGTTAGCAGCACTGTCACCACCTCCTCTTGTCCATGATGACAAGCAAGGTGAAGAGGAGTCCAGCCGTCTTTCCCTTGGACGTTGACTGAGCCACTGTGCCCCTCCAACATGAGGACGGTCTCCGGATGGCCTTTTAGGGCAGCAAGATGCATGGCTGTCCAGTTCTGATAGGTTCTAAGATCGGGCTCGACTCCTTTACTCAACAGGAGTCTGCAGATACCTGTGTAACCCTTTAGAGCGGCAAAATGTAGGGGACTGTAGCTTTGCTCATCGACTGCTTTCACATCAGCCCCATTATGAACCAGCAAACGGACCACTCTGAAGTGCCCCTCGTCTGCCGCCAAGTGTAGGGAAGTGGATTGAAGGTTATCCCGTTTGTTAACATCAGCTCCGCTTTTGAGCAAGAGGTTGGCAATGTTCACGTGACCGTAAATGCAAGCCACGTGAAGCGGTGTACGGCCAGACTGGTGCTCTTGCTCATCTACGGCTTCCAGACGGCGGAGCAGGATTCTCACGATGTGCTCGTGGCCGTTTTGAGCAGCGAGATGCAAGGGCGTCCAACCGTCCTTCTCCTTGGCATCGGTTCGCGCCTTATTGTCTAACAAAAGCCGAACGGCTCTGTCGTCGCCAGCCTGTACGGCAAAATGCAGCGCGGTCCACTGGTCGCCATCGCTGAGATTGACGTCAGCCCCACAGTCTGTCAGCAAGCTGCAGATCTCGTAGAACTTGTGCAGAACTGCGACGATGAGTGGGGTGTAGCCTTTTACACTCTGGCAATTCACTGAGGCTCCTAGCTTCAGGACCATCTGCACGCTTTCTGTGTCCCCACTTGCCACGGCGTGATGAAGGAGAGAGTTGTCGTCTCTGAAGACCATAGACACGTGCTCTTTTCGCAGACTTTTCTTAAAACTTTTAAAGTCTTTCTTTACAAGCAGAGACTGAATGCTAGAATCATCTGTAGGGGAGAAATTGGATGGAGGACAGTTTTATATAGAGCAAGAGAGTGGAGAGTTTGTGTAGACAAGAAAAAGAGGTTGAATGCGAGGACTTGGACAAAATACTTGCCTGAGGAGTCAGCTGTTTTCTTTGGCTGATGGAATGAAACCAAAATTGAATGTTATTTTTATTTAGTGACTAATAACACAATTTGCTGAAAGTAGTAAAAATATGAAGGTGTCATGGATTTGAAAAAGTTTGTGTGCATTTTTCAGTTTTCACAAACTTGCGCTTTCCTAGTTTATGTGGAGACGGTACATGCATTGTTTTCAAAAACTTGAACTTTGAAACTCGTTTTCAAAGGTTTGCATTTTAGGCCCCTAGATGAAAGGACAACACACGTAGAAAGTATGCATTTTTTGTTGAAAACAGGGATGTGTAAATGCCCCCTTAAAGCCTCCTCATGAGTCGAGCTGCAATTGACCATTCGCAAAAACTCGCCCCTTCTTAGTTACTGTTGCTATGTTTGACAAGCCATGCTGCTCTAACACTACACACCATTCTCTCACAGTAAAAATACATTGTGCAGCAAAGAGGAAACTAACAACATGCTGACAGATAAAACAGAACAGGTTACTTCTTGTATGAACATTTTTTTTGTCTTTTTCAATTATTAAATACCATTCTGTGGCTCTTTAATGTGTCGTGGCATTACTTTATTGCAATAGTTCAACCAATCATCTTATCGTACTTACTTAAAACACAAAAACAAACATACAGTAAATTAATTTATTCCAACAGTATCAAAACAGTTTCGATACACAACATATTTCAAGTTTAAGTACTCCGAAGGTCTTATATTTTGACGGGCAAGATGGCGTTTTCAGTGTTACAATTGGTCAGATCGCCTGTCAGTCAAGCTCTTTGTGGATGATCAATTGCATCACAACTTCAGTCAGACTCAAGTTGACTCAAATTGAGCCCTATTGTAGTTTGTTACCATAGAAAGAAGGTCTCCAGCTGCAGTCGTACTAGTGAAGATAATCTTCAAAACATGTTGCCCATCATCAAGCAAGTGTTCAACATTACCACCAATTGTAGTCCAACTAAAACGTACAAATACTGGGCTGCAATTCATTTTTCTTTTTTCTTGGTCTATTAATCTGAACTGAGCTGGTCAAAGAGATTGATTATTCTTTAGTCCAAAAAACAAAAAACGTTTTGTGAATTACTGTAATATTGTACTATATTTAAACCTTTCCTTAACATTGTGAATCTTTCTCTCCACAGCTAAAGGAGAAAATAGAGGAAGGTGTTCACAGGTACAGTATTATTCAAACTAACACTTTATGTGTTGATGGTGTACTGTGGTCTAAACACGCATTGAAATAGTCACTTAAGTTCCATACCTGTTCAGGCAGACGCTTTCTTATCTCGCCCCTTGCATTCGTGTCTGGGATTTTTAGGACTTCACTAAGGACTTCAGTCAACCGAACGGTCTCTGCAGAGAAATGGAGATGATGCAGCTGAACGTCACGTTTCTTTTTCAGGCCCTCTCAAACAAAAGGGATCATTTGGATAAAAATGTGCAAACGGCCAGCCAATGATTGACAGCTTTTTAGCCGCTTTCCTAGAGGAGCAACTTAATTGGGCGGTGTATGAGATAAAATCATAATGCAGGGGATATAACTTAATCACACAGCATTTTTAGTAATCTGATGTACAAGATTAATTATATTCGACTCATTATAAAATAAAACACTGCAATAGAATTAGCAGAAGCTTATTAAACTACTTTAATGCCTGAATGCAAACAGTGAATATTAAAAATTCATTATCGCAGTCACTAAGTCAAATAATTGAATTAGAACTTTTACTGAAGGTGACCCCAGGAAGAAACGGTCTCAGAGGAACAGGGAGGCTGATAAAAGATGCAACAATGTTGGTTCTGGGCTCATTGTTATTTCAGAAGAGTAAGACAACTGAGTAAAACGTCTGCTGGGGCTTTTGGAATGCATATAATATATAATCAAGCACTATTATAGTCTTCATTAAACAGAAACTAGAACAAAAATGAGTTTTGTTACCAGAGAAAGCCGGTCTCTGGCTGCAGTCTTGGTGCCAGCATTGCTGCATGACACCAATCATGTCCTCGCACTCAGGAGGCTTGTCTTCAGCGATCTTCTCTACACCAGGCCTTTTGCCAGATGACACTCTGATTAATATTTCTGTCATATTCAGACCTGTGACAAGGAGAATAGAACAAATTGCTTGGAGTGTTATTTTTGTACTATACAATCTCGAAATAATGCACTTGTAAACAAACAGTTGTGCTTCTACCACTCTCAAAACAAACAGAGAGGAAAAGGAACTTGCTACGAACTTATTTATTTCAATAAATGGTACATTTTTTGCAGTCTACATTAATCTAATTATATAAACAATACTTTTGAATATATATACATTTATAAGTTTATAAGTATTTTTGCATATTTAACCAACAATTTTAATTTTAATTTTGTCTTGAAAAAAAAAACTGGCTGAATGATGAATGCAAAACTCAATTAGTGTAAAAGTCTGTGGAAAGTGGCAAAAGCAGGAACAATGTATACAGTACCTTGATATGCACGCTGCTGAGTTAGAATTTCCCACATAATAATAGAAATGCTGCAAAGTGAGAATTTAGATGTTTACTTCATGGCATACCATAACTCACTGTCAAATTGTCAATTTATGCACATACTGCACTTTTTTTTTTTTAAGTTATGAACTCTCACCTGTAAACATCATACTTTGTTCCAGGTGGTTCAGGATTCTGGGTAAATGTCTCTGGAGGCACATAGTTTATGTTCCCTCGAGCTGTCAGGTGTTTAATAAACTCGGCCTTACCAGAAAAGGCCTCCCATTTGATGAGGCCAAAATCTGAAATCTTTAAAGATAAAATAAGTCTGAAATCACTCTCGGGTTGTATATTTCAACCTAACAATTCACATATGTAGATAGTAAGATAAAAGCACAAGCTATAAAAGTATATTATATATATAAGGATTTCCAAAACCACAAGCTCTCTTTCTTGTTTAAAAATGATCTTTTAAACATCGCAGAAACATTTTCAGTAGTATCTGACTCACCTTCACGTGGAGATGATCATCAAAAAGGATGTTGGCTGGTTTCAAGTTCAAATGAAGAATGGGTGGTTTCATGCTGTGCAGAAAATTCATGCCCATCGTGATCTCGTGGATCATTTGGAACTTCTTAGGCCACATTAGGAAATGACTGCTGAGGAGGTTGTCCAAGGAGCCCTTTCTCATATATTCCATCACTAAACCACGTGGATCGTCACTTATTCCATAAATGGAAATTAAATAACTGAACTTCAGTTTTCCAATTTTGGACATCTGTGTCATGTTGCTGGGTCACAAAAAAGAAAATCATAGTATATATAAAATCATACAAACACACACAATATACAAAAAGTCAGATATAATACATTACATACAAACTCATAGTTTTAACAGTAATATAGTTTTAATCTTCTACTCTCTTGCATACTTGTACCTGTAATCATTAGTGGTTGTCTTTAGTGCGCATGTTTCCCGCCACACTTTAACCTTCACTTTATAGACACGACCAAACTTGCGCTCTGCCAGTTTCTCCCAGTCGCTTTCAAACTCATCTTTTTTAAAATGAGTAAATCTCTCCAGGCCGCCATCGCCGAATGAATCCTGTACACTGGAATTAGCTGCTGTCATTTTGTTTTCCAGGCTCAGGAAATGAAGACGCTGCACTTCGACATTTCTTCTTGGCACACAGAAACCAGGTCAAGGAAACGCATACTAAACAAAAAAAGGCTGTGCTGGTTTTGGTGGGAGGAGTCAGAGCCCTGATTATTAGAAAAGAAATGTTACAAAGCCAGTTTTGAATGAGGTACACAGGTGAGGCTGAGAGATTTGTGTGGGACACCTGATAACCGGATATACCAGCTTCAAGTTTTTACAGAACACTGGGAATTGCCTCCTAAGATGTGTGCATGTTAGCGGTTTGTTGTGAGGCAAGCAGTATCATTTTATTTCAAATACTTTAGTGGAATGTCCAAAGATATTTGACGCTAAATGCTTAATTGAAGATTAATTGTCTTGCAGTTCAACAGACACATAAAGCGCATGTCACATTTTCATAATAACTGTTGTTCTCTGGAAGTTTTCCCATTGTTCATTAATCGCTCAAGCATGCCGTCTCGAATTTCTTGGCACATTAGCAAAAACCTGTGGAGTGAATGTTATTCTAAGCCAAACTGTGATGCAAATTATTATAACCTTCAGTGACAGGCTTTCAAAGCATAAAGTAATAATACTAATAACAGTAATTAACAATCAAGCAGTGAGCAGCACTTTTAGATGATGAAGCCTTGCCTCTTCAGGGCTCTTGTAACACTCTGAAGGAGAGACTTGGCATTCAGCCGCTGCGATTCAGTCTTTGTCGGCCACCCGAAGAGACACTTCATCCTTTAAGAAGTGCACAAAGAGCCAGGAGCTGCATTTCAACATGAATGCAGGCTCTGTTGATTTTCTGCTTGGGTATATACTGATGTAAAAAGCAGATTCGCAGACAAAAGGTGTCATAATGTTCTGCTTTGTAATGATGTGGTAAAGGTGGCAGTAATTTTCAGTGTGTAGCGCGCAATGAAATTGACACGGCTGTAAATGACCTTTTAACACATACGATAACGGAATCAATAAGCTAATTAGCGTAATTACTGAAGGAGTAATTACGCAACAAGCAACCACAAGTGTTTCTACGAGTATTTCTCTACTTTCAAAGATTTAATATCTTAGTTTGTTTCTTTTCAGTTCTGGGACATATTCGCTTCGTTTCCCGTCGGGCCCATTTTGATTGTACTTTCAATTACAAGAAGCCATTATGTTTTTTATTAAGTGATCTTCAAGCCGTTAAATCTGCTGTACCCCTAGGTTGTCCCAGCCTGGCGGTGGGATTTACAAAGAGATGCATCTCAAAGGCAGTGTGCTTGTTACTACTTAATTGCTTCTTTTTTTTCCTCCAACGGCGACTATTTGAAAGGGAAACACATAATGAGTAGCTGAACAACATTTCTAATCTTCGGGAGCACTGGGGTAGATACATAAAGGGAAGCAATCATGTATATCTTTGCATTCATGTATATCTTTGACATCAGTACGTCCTTCATTAAAGAATGGTAAATCTCAAAGCAGCAAAGAAACTGGGGAATGTCATGAGCAGCCTAAAATTCTGTCATTGTTTATTAACCCTCATGCTGATCCAAACCTGAATTACTTTTGTTCTTGTGTGGATATATCTTATTGTTTTCTTTTTTTTATAAATCTGGTTTTGGACTCTCATTAATCTTTATAATTAATCCTCAAAATGTCTTTAGTTTTCAGCCCAGGTGAACAGGGTAAAAACAAATAACTCATAGATATTACCATACTTTCCCAGTTGATTGATTACATTAGGAATTACAAACATTTTACATATTACACATTTTCTAAAATGTTGGTTTAATTATGCAAATGACGTGTTATCAAATTATACATGCACTAACTGCATATATATATTCTAAAACAAAAACCTTAATGTTGGATGAAGTCAGAGTTTGAACTGACTGTTGTATTATTCAAAACGTTTTCAGAATGTTTCATTAACAACTCATTGGTACCGTTTCTAATGCTAACTTTTTTTAAACGTTCCACCAAAAACACAATGATGTTTTTATCCTGACTTTTTTAGAACGTTTATCAATTGCAGATAGCGTTAAGGAAACGCTCTACTAATGTTATGCAAGAATGGTTTTTGATAACTATAGCCCTATTCGGACGGGACTAGTTTTTACGACTAAACACAAATGGTGTCTTACAGTAATGTGCTGTTCAAGCTCTTTACGGATCAGATCGCTAAAGTAACCACACATTAACATGTTTTTTTCTGTACTTTGTGATTACACTTATTGTAATCAATCTGAATGATTATAGCAATGCACGCATACAGAGCCCGTGATCTCGGTGTCGCCCAGATGTACAAAACAGACCCTCTCACCTCTGTAATTAACACGGAGATGTTAGTCCCGTCTGAAATAGTACATGAAAATCGCGGACGTCAGGTCATAACGATCGAAACTCAAACGTAGTTTAGAAAACTAGTCTCGTCCGAGTATGGCTTTTGAAAGAACTTTAGCTAATGTTACGTGAACGTTCCCTGTTAGCTGGGATCACTCCATACATCTTAAAACACAGACAACAACCAGAATTGTTTTTTTGGTTTTTTTTATTGGCAAAAAATGTAGTTGGCAAATTATATATGAACAAACCTCTGTAAAAACCTACAGAATATAGATATATGGTGAAACTGGTGAACTGGACATTTTTTAACTAAAAACAGCCTTTAAAAATATGATCTCAAATATATAAACACAAATAGACAAAGTGCTATAAAAGAAGCACTTAAAGTGTATTTAGTATGTTTTCTTTCAACTAGTCTGAAAAAAAAAATATTCTGAAATATATTTTGAGAAATCATGTGCATGAAAAACTGTTTTTGCCTGAAATTATTGCATTTTGATCTGCAAATCTGATTGCACCTTTACAGAGAGGAAACAAAAAGATTTTGCAACAACATGAGGGCAAGTCGTTGTATGAATTAACCCTTTAATCAGTTTATTTCAGTTTATTTATATCTGTTTATTTACTTTAAGTCTTCACGATTATATGGCTGGCTGGCTTGCATTTTTTACATCTCTGTTGCAACATTCAAATCATGGCACTATGACAGAAGAATTGCGAATTCAAGAGTATTTTGGGCCTCTTTTAACAATGTTAATAGTTTCATCAGCTTCCCAGTGCAGCTAACTAAACATAATGATGAGCAATTCAAAAACTGTCAGATAATGATTGAATGCTCAATGCAGATTTTAGTCCGGTTGGCTGGTATGCAGTGAGCTCTGTTCTTTTAACATTCACAAAGGGCCCTGGACCAGCAGTAGGCAGACCTTTGCAGACAACGTCTGTTTGCCATCCAGACAAGAAAGAGAGCCAAACACGCCAGCAAACAGCCGGCCACTGAGCTGATAATCACCGCCACGGCTTCAGTGTCATCTGTACGGCATTAACAAACCAAATCAGGCCGACAGTTCGGCTGAAATATATTTCCATTAGTTTGTTTTATAACCCCACCAGAACAACTTGGTAATAAGTTACCTGCTGTTTCAGGGAATGATGAATTGTCTGCTTCTTTCAAAACAGGGCCGAAAGAAATGCGGTTTCCCATGCTGCTGAAGAAAGCCCCTGCTTCCTCTCCGAGACGCGCATTTCGTCTCTGAACACACTGCTGAGATGAGAAATGGATAACCAATAATGTCATCATCCTGAAATCAAGCCATTATACGGGGCCAAAATAAACCCCCTGAACTTCTGCACACTTTAAACTTGTTTATAGGCTCGACGAGTTTCTCTGTTAGCCTACGAATTGCCGACCACTTCACTTTCTGTCTTGCAGTGACAGAGTAACAAGCAGGGGGAGATCATTAATTTAGAAACTGCAGACGCTGTCATCAAAACAGGGAGAGTAATGAAAAGTAGAAAATCTTTCAGGAGAAATATTGAGATCTCTTCAACAGTGATAAATGATCCCCAAGTTTTCATCTGTGAGGCCGGGTTCAGACTCACCCTCTCGCACTCAGAATGGTTCCTCAAACACACGCTCAGGTCACAGTGCAGGTAAGCGGTGGAGTAATTGATCATCTGGAAGAGACTGATGGTGAAGCTGGCCCTCTTTGACAGGATGCTAGGAAGCAGTCTAATGCCATGAGGGTCTATAGGCAGCCTGAGGGAGTTCACATCAAAGAGACGCATTAGCTCTGATAGTGCGAACAAAACTAAAATAATGAACTTGCCAGGTGATGCAAACAGAGGTGAAACGTCTGGAGCTGATAAGCGTGACAAATAAAATCCTGTGGATAGAGTACTATATGCAAATATACGGTTTTGTAATTAGAATAACAACGAAAGTGGTGGTCTTTTTAAGTGCAATGTGAGATGGATACAGTTTCTGGGTTATTTTAACATTATTTCACATACACTGCAAAAATGCTTTTCTAGTTTAGATTTTTTGTGTCTTGTTTCCAGCCAAAAATATCTTGAAATTCCTAAATCAAGAACGTTTTTTCAGAAAAAAAGCTAAATAATCTGCTACTGGTGTAAGTCAAATAATGTTATTTCATACATTTAAGCTAAAACATACTTATTTTTTTACTGTAATTTTTGCTTTTCTTAAAAAACCATCTTGATTTTAGAACTTTAGATATTTTGGCTGAAAACTAGTAAAAAAAAAAATCTAAGCTAGCAAACATTTTTTTTGCAGTTTAACATAACTTATCATTGGCATACAGCATGTGTTTCTGTGTTTATACAATATGCTGGTCTTCTCCGATCATTACTCCACAAAAATTAAATGCTTTTTTACACACATTTAGTGTTCTTTTTGCATATTTGTTGCATCTTTTTAGTAAGATTTAGTAAATACTTAAAGGGATAGTTCACCCAAAAATGAAAATTTGATGTTTATTTGCTTACCCCCAGGGCATCCAAGATGTAGGT
>JAUMHQ010000075.1:5248444-5269991 GCA_032361165.1 Enteromius paludinosus | reverse complement strand
CCCTTCAGCCGTGATTTATTCACGATACAGCGAGGCCTCGAGTACCTTATTGCTTAAGTATAACACAGATAAGCAAGTTGCAACATTTGCCCTAATAAATAATTTATTACTCTTTGTAATTTTTCACTGGGGATGCACCCTTTCAAAAGGTACTAATATGGCAAATTAAGAAATCTCTAAGTTGCTACCACTGAACAGAAAATTTAGAAATACAGAATTGCACACATAAAAATGGGCCCATTATAAAAACGACTGATTTTGAAACATTTACCCTGCATCTAATCAAAAGGGCTTTATGCCATAGTTAAATATATTGTTGCGATATATTTAATTTATAATGTTAAATGCAAATACTGTTGCAAATCTGGGTGTAATGTGTCTCAAAATTAAACAAAATACAATAATTCTAATGATGTGAGAATAAAAACAATTATATAAAATATAAATTACATTATGTAGAACTACATACAGAAATTATATTATTTTAATTTTTTATTTAATTAAAAAATGAATTGCATTATAATTCAAATTGTAATTTAATTATTTGATTAAATAAAACTGTAAATAATATAATTCCAATTTGATCTAATAACACTATTATATATCAACACATTAAATATTCAATTACTAATATTTTTAACATACATAATTATGTTACTTTTATAATTATATAATTCAATAAAACATAAATTCACACAACCAAAATAACTATAGTTGATACATTTGATCTTTAATCAATCATGTCTTATGACTTTTTGCTGCTGGCAATAAAATCACTTATTTGTGCCATCAATAGTAACTGAGGAAAAACTGAGGGAAAAAAAGTATACGTACCTGCGAGTCCGAAAATGAAAAATACGAAACCAATCCCCATACCTAATCTTCTCTCTTGGTTTCTTTTGAGCTACACATACATAACACCATAATGAAGTTCTGTTGAGATCCACTACACAGGATACTATCCAACAGAGCACACACTACACTCTCTGCAGGAGCCTACTGCGGGCTTTACCTTGCTCTCTAGTCATTTATAAGTAGATTAGATTACTGACACGTGAACAAAAGCAAGCTGAGAAAAATAAAACGGATTTCTGTGTCTGTAGAATCCCTCATCACCCTCATCGCATTTGACTGCGTATCATTTTTCATGTTCGCCTCGGCTTGTGTGAGCTGCTATGATAAGGTAGTATACGAGTCATCCATTATTAAACAGATTCAGATAAGACTTAAATACAGTGTAGAGAGCTTGTAGTTTTCATGCCAGTTCATCTTCAGGTGAGTTTACACAGAAATATTAAAGCTTCGGCTAATCCACTCATGGTCAATACAGATATGTGTGCCAAGAACTACAGAGATGTTATTTATCTACACCACTGTTCACTTGCAGGAAAGTTGAAAGACAAATATCTCTGGGAGCCTGGTTCTGTCTTTAATTGAAGAATATATGAATATAGGTTACAGTATGGCTAAAAGCTCATCTCTTCTGTGCATTTATGACCGTATCCTGCTGACTCATTAAGTCTTCTATGGTTTCACTATTTCTGTTCTAAGCACTACTCTAGACAATGTCTGAAGCTTTGTATTATTAGCAATTCTTGTGTAATTGCTCCTTATGAAGAATCATCTTGTTGCCTTACTCAGTAAGTTGCTTTGGATTAGAGAATAAATGTAAATTGTAGGAAAATTATATTAAAGACACTGTAAGCGATTCTTCTGAAATCAATGAAATAGGTGTCTTGACATCAGTAAACATCAAAAACAGACCAACCTAAACGTATTTGGTAAATTTAAATAATTTTTCATTTTTAATTTTGTTGGCTGTGACACAATGCTCAAAAGTTGGGACCGAGGAATAATAAAAGTGAAAAGGCTATAGAAAATCCACGTTAAACTGTTTTGAAACGGTCCCCAATAAGCAGGTAAACTCCATCTCAGTCTTTGTCAGCAAAGATGGATCATGGCTCATAACTTTGTGCCAAATTTCATGATAGACAAATTAGAAGTCCCATTTCTCAATGCAAAATTGCAAGGAATTTAGGTCTTTGAACCAGCCAACACAAATAACTTTGTGAGAAGACTGAGGGAACCAAAAAATAATTCTCAGTAAATGTAAGGCAATCTCAACTGTGACCTTTGAGACATCAGATGAAATATAGCCACATGGGCTCAGGAGTACAGTGGGAAACTGTTGTCACTTTACACAGTCTGCAGATGCATCAAGAAATGCAACTTGAATGTCTGTTACTCAAGGAAAAATCTGCCATCAATTTTAGGCAGAGACGCCAGCAAGTTCTCTGGTCCCGAGCTCATCTCAGACAGTCCAAAAGTCCACATTTCAGCTAGTTTTCTGGTAAAACAGGCATCAAATTGTCAGTTCCAAAGATGAAATGAACCATCCAGACTTCAGTAACAGATGCAAAAGCAAACATCTGTCATGGTATATGGGTGCATCAGTGCAAACGGCATGAATGACTTGCATACGAGTAAAGTTACCACTGACATGGAGGCATATATTGGGATCGAGACTTATACTGCCATCAGGATGACATCTTTCATGGGAATTCATGGTTATTAGATCAAGACAATGCCAGGGCTCATTCAGCATGTGCTACAACAGCATGGTTTTGTAGACACATGTGAATCTGTCTACAATTGAAAATGTATGGCCCGTCATGAAAAGGAGAATCAGACAGGACAATGGACTGCTGAATACTAGCTAAAGTCTTGTATCAATTGAGACTGGGAAAAAATATTGCTTGCTTAACTTTGAAATTAATCACCTTAATTCACAGATGATTCAAATGTGTAACTAAAAGGAAACAGTTCCCAGCTTTTTTGGACTGTGCTGTAGCCATCAAAATGTGTTTAAATCTACAAAATGAAATTAAGTTGGGAAGTAAAAACATTGGGATTTTTCATTAAATAAAGAGAATGAACAAATAACATTTTATGGCATTTCACAAAATGTACCAATTTTTAAAGGAATTGGGGTTGTATGACATAAATTGACATTTACTAAGCATTTCTAAATAAATAATCACTGCGCAGTGTAACCAATGTAGTTTAAGGCAATGGAACCACAAAAGACACACTCTCTAAAATAAAACTGCTGCTGTAAAAAACAGTGCTGTACTAATGTGTGTCATCACTATGGCAGCTGTGACAACGTCTCCAAGATCCTCTTGAAGCCACAGTTCTGCTGGATTTAGTCTGTCTTAGTTTGTTCTATTTCTTTGTGTCATTGCAGACAGACGGGATGATAATACGATTAGACATATATAAATACATGGCTAGTTGACAAACAGTGTTTTTTTTACATTAGCTATGTGCTTACAAAAACTTTTTTTGTCAGAGTGACATGACAACTTTTGTATGAAAGTCAACCAAAACTCTGATGTTTTGATTAAAGGAATAGTTCAGCCAAAAATGTCTTTTCCCCATCATTTACTCATCCTAGTGTCATTCCAAACCTGTATGATTTACCTTCTACTCTGTCAAACACATAAGAAGCTATTTTGAAAAATGTGGTTAACTATTCAATAAAAGAACTCAAGTGATATAGATTTGGAACAACATAAGGTTGAGAAAACAAAGACAGAATTTTATACATGTTCTGGGACAAAACTGAAGTGACATTGCATCCTGTCCCAAACGCTGAATTACACTGTCAGACATATATCTGCTATAAACCCTTTTGATTTGTAACAATATTTCTCTTTCTTATGACGTCATCAAATTTTAAGTCTGCAAAGATGAGCAGGTTTTAACCATAATTATCTTCAAATGCAGTTTTATTAAAAACATGAAAGCTAATATTAATCCATTTATCAACAAACAGAGCAAAATGTAATCAAGGCAACACACTCCCCATGCGAGTCATTTGGGATAAAAGGAAATTGAAACGTTTCGAATATCGTCCCAGGGCAACATGTTCTCTACAACAGCAGATAACAGAGTCACATGTCAATGTGAGTTCTCTCTAATTAAAACGAACACAGGAAACAGCTGAATAATCAAGATAGGCCTTAAGGCATGACAGTAATTTGTGGCCTCACTTAAGATGAGCATCTTAAGCTGTGAAGCAAAGGACAGCATCCATCTCTATTTGTGTGTGGGTGTGTGTTTGTATGCGTGTCCTGAGTTAAAGGGTCATTTATTGAGGAACCGAATGAGTGGTAGGGGCTCACGTGATCAATCTCACACAGGAGTGAAGGATTTCTAAACCATGGAGCTCTCTGAGTTTCTCCATGTGCCTGAAAAAAAAATCAAAACAGAGATTTATCAAACCAACAGAATTAGGTTCTCATTTTGACCACACCATGAACTCAGTTAAATATAAAAAATATGAAATGCAAACATGCGTGAAAACGCCAGCCAGCTTGCTCTGCATACAAAGTAGGTTCATCGGCTATATGTAATATTTTTGGCAGTGTCTGTACCTTTCACCGTCTTCCATCTAAAAAATGTCTTTGTTAGGCTGCACTCTGATCTGAGAGGTTTAAAATCTCACGGTGCAGACTCTGAGCAGAGTTACCTCTAAAAAGTTGAAAGCTCATCAAAATTGAATGCTGTAAGATTTTCACTCCTCTTTGTTGGATTGCCCTTGTTTGATGCTGACTGGGAAAATAAGATGCTTCAAGACCACTTAACTAACAGAGCTGCAACTTTTTTATACTGTAGGCCTGAATTTGTGGACGCTTCATAAATTAAAGATGAGGGGGAAAAAACTCAGTAGTTCTCTAGGTTAATGAAAGTATAAAGTCTCAATCTGTAAATATTTAAAGAGTCTCTCACATCTGTAAAAGTTCTCGTTAAACAGCTCTAAAATGAGACGAGAATATAAACGAATTCAAATGCAACAAACAAATACGCTCTTATCTTAAGCAAATGCAAAAACTGAGGCGTTTTAATTCATTATGCATTCGCACAGATCATCATCTTGTTAAGGTTAATTAAAAGGAGGCATTAACTTTTCACCTTCATGTTTCCCAGAGTATCACTGCTGTATAAGTACATCAGCATGAATGTTAATCAACATAATACAGGTGACTGCAAGAGGCTAGACAGACTTAATTATACCTGGGCTCTATTTTGCACAGCTTCCCAAGAGTAATGGCTGCATTCTGCCGAACGGCTGCTCTTTTGGCGTCTCTAGCAGCATGGTGTAGCAGCAACCGCACGCAGTCTGTGCCTAGGAGGCCGCCAGCAGCTCCATCCACTTCTAAGCAATGGCCCATACACAAAGCTGCATTCCCCACCACCAACTCGTCAATACCGCCCAGGAGTTTTCTCAAAGTGCGCAGCTCTGAATGAATAAATGTGGGTAGCACACACACACACACACACATACACAAAGTCACCATAAAGCCACGTTATTGAATCCAATCCTCTGCCTCCCTGACCCTCAGAACTCACGTTTGTCAAGCTTAACCAGCTCTTCACAAGCCTGTGGGATTGAGCCAGTACAGACTGTCAGGGCTTTAATGGAGTATCTGGAGCTCATCTCTCCTCCTACCTGACAAGATAGAAGGACAGACACACAATCACATTTCAGTTAAATCTCTACAACTGCAAACGCAATACGCTGCTAAGAAAAAGCAGCACATCTGGTTAACAGAATATAAGAAAGGGTGATTGTGGTGGACCCCAAAGTTAAACTCTTCACTGTATAAAGTCTGACTTTTCAGAAATAGGTAAATGAATATTAAATATGTATTGCAATTACATTTTATGCATTATGTCTGATACAGGATTGTTTTGATATGATTAGGTTATTATGGGGATTTGATCAAATTTCATATCCTTTTGATTTTAATTTGTTTCATGATTCATGATTTTTCTAAATAATTCATATGCCAGGCTTTACAGGGTTAAAGCGTTTAAACCATTACATATTGTTCTGATTTGTTGGAAAAATAACAAATAAGCAGCTATATAATTGAGAATAATATAGCAAATAAATCATGGTAGAAAACAATGCCAACAAAGAGTGACGTAGGTTATTTATAAATAATAATTATTATTTATAGTAAAATTATACTGTAAAATTATAGTGGTCTTTTGCCACTAGTCTTGAGTCGGTTTTAAGCTACAGTGCTGTTTAAAGTTTTAGACACTCGAGTAAAAATCCTGTAAAAAGGATGCTTTAAAAAAAATAATGCAATAAATAGATTTAATATATCAATTAACTTCTATTAACTAAATCAAATAAATATTTGGTATTACAGCTTTTTCTGTGAAACAACTTCTGTTCCGAGGTAGTTTTTAGGTAGCTTTAAAGGTAGGTTTTTTTGAGACATTGGCACAGTTCTTCTGGATTTAGTCTGTCTCAGTTTGTTCTGTTACTACTTGTGATTCCAGACAGACTGATGGTGATCAGATCAGACTCTTTGTGCAGGCAATAATCTCACTGCATTATTACAATTAATGACGAAAGTAATGTTTGGAAATGTAAACTGATATTTCCAACTGACAAAGATAGAAACAACCGACGTAAAACCATTTTTTGTTGTGACTTTTGCACAGTATTGTACAATATACAAATAATGCAGCAAAATATAAAGGCTTATGAGGCTTTAAATTGCTTTCAATGCCAACAAAATGATGAAATGCAAATTATAAAATGAAATTTTAATTTTAATTAATTTGAAAAATTAATTAAAAAAAAGTATGGCAGGAAAATTATCCATTATTTTTAATTCCAGCAAAGCATAAAATCAGGTCATGAATAAAAAACAAATAATGTTTTGCTTTCAATTCCAGGGAAAATACATGCTAGCAAAATATGAAACATATGGCTTAAAAGGATGGCATTAAAACTAATTATTTAAATTAACTGAAAAAAATGTGAGTTCTGCTGATTTAAGACAGTACACATTTATAATATACTGAAACGAGTCAGCAAATTGAACTTTCTCACACAGAAAAACTTCCCATGCTGGGCTAAGACGGTGTTTTCTGTGGTGCAAAGGGCATAATCTCCACAATTTAATTAGACTTTCTTTCCTTGCAGATACTATATTGAATTCTAAAACCTGAAATAAGCTCTACCTTCAGAATCTTCAGCAACTTCTTCACTATTCCATTCCGCACAACTTCTTGAGTGGCATCAGAAGACATCGGTAGCAGAACGCTCAGCAAACCTGCAGCTCTCTGAAGCCCAAACAACACAAGATAACGTGTTTGACACCATAACATGATGGATAGTACATTTCAAAAGGATTAGGCTGTAACTCCAAAGCATATTGTGGCAGCTTGTCAAAATTGCAGTTCAAGCTTTATCACAACACTAAAAAGACCACCACGAGGTGGAAACAGTCAGTTCCATTATATATAAAGGGAGACAAAGACAAAGTTCCTTCACCTTAATTGTACTCTGAGAAACAACCTGACTGGAAAGACATGAAGCGCCAAGGCAGCAAAACCCAAGCAAACAACCTGGAACCTGATTTACATAGTCAGAGGAAAAAGTCCCCAAGCTAGGGCCTGCGGCTACCATGGTAATCATTATGTAAATACTTCCGTGCATGCAAAATCCTTCTCTTGGGGATGTTAGCCATCTAAGGACATCCATATATTTAAACTCTAACTTCCATTTTTGATCTTGTAGAAGCCATATGTGTTAATGTTTTGTAGAGATGCTCTAGAGATGCTAATATGCCGGGCTCCATAACAAGCCACATCCTGCTGGATGAACATTTCAATAATTAATGTGCAGAAATCTACAGTTCAAACGTTCTGGCGGTTCCAGTCATCAGGGGTTGGGTTAAAGCTTGCCTTGGCCTTGCTAAAACGAATTCAACTCACAGTGATGACGCCTCCAGAGGAATCGCTCAGCAGGTCCAAGCACCTGCTGCTGGCCAGAACAGCGTGCTCCTGTATGTTAAAAGAGAGCCAAAAAAACATTCTCTCCGATTTTCCTTTGGTGTTTCAGACATGATTGCAACATATGGAGAGTAAAAGTGCTAACTGAACACTCTGCCTATCCAAGGCTCTTTAGCTACAAAAGCGCTTGATGTTCCTTATGAGGGCTGGCCCAGAGCCCGCTGTATTAATCTTCCTGCTTTACCTGGACAACTTGAGAGGGATTTGAGGCTAAGTTGATCATCAAACCAAGGAGGGGATAGAGGACACTTCTACATTGGGAACCGACACACTGCTCCTGCAACCAAAACAGAGTTTCGTCTTGACAGTGCCGGAAATTAAATTCATGTCCTTTTGCAGTTTTAGCGTCTTGAGGGAAGTGGCTGTTTCACAGTTCATGCAACAAGATAGCACAAGGGGCTTAGAAACAAACCCTCCGAATCAAAATTCACAGTGCAAGACATCATACATAATTCAGCAGAGTATTTGGGAGCTCGGATGTGATGTAAAGGGTTATCATCTCCAAGCTTACCATTGCAAGGAGAGAGCATCTCCAAAATTCATTACGTCCTGCTAGCTTTTTGCTGATGACATCATCTAGAGCCATGGTCCCAATCACAGAAATGACAGAAGCCAGTGTCTTGTGGTCAGCTGTCATGATATTATTTGACTACAAGCACATAAGAAAAACAGCATTAGCTGAAAAGCAGATGATTTTATTATAAACAGTACACTACCGTTCAAAAGTCTAGGTCAATATGATCTTTTTGTTTGTTTTTGGAATGCAATTAACATAATTTTATTCATAAAAGACTAGAAAAAAGTAAAGACGTTCATAATATTACAAAATTTCTATTTCAAATAAATGTTTTTCAAAGAATCCAGAATGCTTCATGGTTTGTGCAACAATATTAAGCAGCACAACTGTTTTTGTACTAATTCTTGAACAACAAATCAGCCTTTTAGAATGATTTCTGAAGGATCCTGTTACACTGAAGACTGGAATAATAAAAAGCTTTGCCATCACAGCTATATTACTATTATTATTATTATTATCATTACAAATATGTGCTGCCTTAATGAGTTACTAATATTTAATTCAAAGATTTTAATTATATTTGATTAAAAGATTTTATCATCCCCAAATTTTAAATGTTCTGAGGTAATTATGTAAGGCAGATTATGTAATTACTAATTATTTTAATAATTGTGAATTCTAATTATAAATACATTTTAAAAAAGAATGTTTTTGTCTGTTACCATTCATGATGAGGCATAATAACAGCTCTCGTCATACTAGTATTAATATAATGAGTACATTTACTAATCATTTGATTTAATCGGGAGTCTATATGGACTATAAACTACATTGCACTGAAATGCAGCAACATATTTGCTTTCTCTGAAGACTGGGGTCTTTTGCTGCCAGAAGACTACATTATTCTATTACGCAGTATAGTAAAATAATTAATTAAATAATGAAATATTAAATAGACTCCTTGTCTTGACCATGTGGGGTCTTAGTCATACAGATCAAAATAAGTCTACATCTGCTACACTTCACCAACTTCACTCTTCAGGAAGACGGTTTAGGATGCTGAAATACAGAATAAAGAAATTCTAATGCTTTTGTTACTGTTTGTGGTACCATACAAGTTATTTATAGTAATATATCTTCTAG
Source organism: Enteromius paludinosus (assembly GCA_032361165.1). Classification (NCBI taxonomy): domain Eukaryota; kingdom Metazoa; phylum Chordata; class Actinopteri; order Cypriniformes; family Cyprinidae; genus Enteromius; species Enteromius paludinosus. Next base: position 5,260,447 of record JAUMHQ010000075.1, on the reverse strand, counting down.
CTGTGATTGATAATGGTGGCCAGATACAAACCGAAAATGTCTGAGAAATCAGACAACAAAGTATTATTGATGAGAATATGATGCACTATTATAATTTAGATTATTATGAATATTAAGAAGATGACTATGAATAATTGTTTCATAATACATCACCAGCAGATGTTCAAGAGGAAGGGCAAACACTGCTGTGAAGTTCTCCCTTGACTGAATCTTAAATCTGAAAAAGACAAACAACAAATGATAAAACTAAGAAACTAAGTGCCAGTAGGAGCAAAAGATAAAAAGGCATCATAATATGGGGAGCGCTGATCCAAGCAGAATGATTGTTTCAAATCTCACGTTGCTGACGCCCAGCGTAAAACACAAGACAAGACCAATACACCTTACCATCCTTATCTAGAAACAAGGAAGCTACTTGAATTCACTGAACACTTTTCATTGACTATCTATCAAACCCTTACGCCATTCTCATTTCCCTCTGTGCATGAAGTGGCTGTTTAATTCCGTCTCCTGGTCACCGAGAGCACCTCATTCTATCTGTAAAGTGGTGAATGACTACAAACAGCGAGAGGCTGATCTCTTTCCCAGAGATCAATGGAGGGAATTGTGACTGTGATGGATTGTTTTGTCTTAAATGTGTTCACTTTGCGTTCTCAAGGGACCTGGGCTGTTGAGCTGAATGAATTTGAATGTGTCTCGATTTAATACGTGCGACTATGATGTATGAGAATCTAATGGACTCTCGGGTGGGTCATGCCCAAGATTTCGTAAAAAGGGGCAGTTTCACTGTCACTGTTTCAGGCATTCGTCAACTTCACATGAAAACAGGGCATGGTATATGGTAAGGGCAACTATATTGATTGTGCATACTTATTTTTTGCAGCCAAGTTCTCCAGAACTGTAAGCGCCAATGCAGAGCTCGTATCCCAGCAGACACAGTTCATCAAGTTCTCTGCCATTCTAAAGGGGACAGATCGCATTCATTATGGGCTCATTAAAAGGACTTTAATAAAACATGATATAACTGTGGGAGGTCGTCTGCATGCTACTGTAGCTAATGAGATGAATCACAGATATCATAGGAACAGCACACTTAAATCTGCTCTGCTTTATAAGAAATTGAGAAGAATTTGACATCGAAGTGGATTTAAATAAATATTAGTAAATATTATAAAAGCAATATAAATAATTATTTAACATACTCGCATAATAAATGAATCATGCTGTTTAAATATTTAACCAGTCTATATATCTGTATTCCGTTTAATCCATTTAGTTTGACATAATAAGTCATGTCTAAATAGCTCCTCAAGTGTAATGTTGAGGATAATTAATTCACTGCAAACATTTTGTAAACTAGAATGCAATGCATGCAATATGACACCAAAAATACATACTGGTTGGAATTCAGGTTGTCAATGAGCATGTCTCTTCCGTGTTGAGTTTGTGAGTACATACTGAGCAATTCCAGGTTTTCCCTCTGTATTTCACGTACCGGTGATGCCAACAGCTGGACCATGTGTTGTCTAGTAATGGGACACTCCATCAACAGCTGCTGGTTCAGCTCTGGGAGGAACACAATAATTATAGAGAAGTTTTAATCGAGACGAATGGAGACTTAGTTGACCAGTTAATGAGATAATAACTGAAGGGCACAAACCACTAACTAAAGAGACTATTAATGTGGGAGGCAATAACAATTTTGCTGCTAGCAGGCAAGAACAGGATAAATTGATATCGACTTGGATTTAGACAATTTCACGAATGCTCATTACTTTGAAAGAAGCGCGGAAAAGCGGGACCAGATTAAGTGGTGTCAATACATTTTAAGTTTTCCAAACAGAGACAGTTTGAAAGGATAAAAAAAGAAATGTGCAAATGGGACTGTTTTTTTTCCCTCAGCAATTGCTTCTTTCATTTTCGAGGTCTCTGTATAAGATTTATATGCTCACATGCTGCATTTCATCTTACCGTTTCCACTGCAAACTGTCCTCCATAATTTGACGACGGACATACATAGATCAACCACATATGGATCTTTTGAATTCTGTGAGAGACAGCTAAATGCAAAAGAGGAAAAACTGAGATACAGTAAATACGTTTCAATCATGCACTGTAAATGATAAAGCGATTGTTCACCCAAAACTAGAATAATCTGCTTTTGCATCATTTTTAAAAGCTTGAAAGCTCCATTCCTTATTTAATATAAATGCATGAAAAAGAGCAAAAGGCATATTCTTAAAAAAAATCTTCCATTTGAGAAAAAGTCCAGTCAGCGTTGTTATTGTTAACTTTGACTATTGACAATTGTTTTTGTTATTTAAAATAAAGCTAAAATAAAAGGTTACAATTTATTGCAATTACTGTAACTACATACTTAATACATGGTTAGGGTTAGATTTTGGTTTAGGTCACTTGCAAAAAATAAATAACAATTTCAGAAAAGCCACTGCAAATACATCTAATAAAATGTTTACGTTGAAGTACTAAAACTAAAAGAACTAAAACAGAAATAAACAACAACAAAACAACTAAGAGACAAAAACATTCAAATAAATTACTAAAAGTTCAAATATTAATAACTTAATACTAAATTAACCCATTTTCGGTTTGGAATGAGGTAGTGTAAATGTCAGAATGAGCTACCTCGATGAGAGACCACACGTGTGCAAACTGTACGAAACAAAGCGAATCTTCCAAACAAACCAATCAATCACTGTCAAACAGATAAACCCTTTCAATTTCATTCTGGTGGTGAAAAGGTCAATTCCAACACATGACATGATCATACAGCAGAACCAAATTACACATCTGTTGTTTAAATGCATACAAATTAGTCAATTAATTTAAATAGCATACTTGGTTGGAGCAAGGCAACCGATAAGACAAGAGAAAGCTGAAGATGCAATCAATCCCATGTGGATTACACATGCACACTTCATGATACTACAGTGAGATCTTCTCATTCAGTTCAAATTAAACCCAACTTCTAGAGACCTCTACGCAACCTCAGCCGTTTTCAAATGTGCAAAGTATGTCCTGACCACAAACTGTCAGGTTCACTTCTTCAGCAACCTTACCTTCTTACAGTGTTACTGCCATTAATGATACTGAAGCCATTGTTTAATCTGAATAACGTCTGCCCGGTACCTGTGAGGGACACCAGATAAGGTCAACGTTGGTAGGTGTGTAGTGAGAGCCATTTATCAACACTAAATCACAGTAGCCAGACTCAGACACACAATACGCTCTCTGTTCAAGGGCAAAAGAGAGTGCAAGGAGAATAAACAAAAGCTCATCAAGAATAAGAGAACGCTGCCTTATCTACACAAAGCCAGCGTTCATTCTGTGGAAATACTAGAAATTAGTTTACAAAGAGCCATTCAGGTATCTTACCTGCACAAAACACTGGCAAAAAAAGCTTTCTATCTGGGAGCGCTTTCAAGATTATGCTACACAATGTGCAGAACCATATTTTACGTTTATACAGTATGATACTTCTAAAACTTTAAGTGGATTTTAATCTGCCAGAAAGGACTGCAGTATATAAAGTAGGAAGTCAAAACTCAAAGTGAAAAGTTTGATTTAGCATGTAGTTTGGTTATAAAGTTACTTTGATATGAAGGTACTTGTATATCAATTAGAAGTACAGTATAAAATTTGGTGCCTGCAAAGGAGAGACAGGTGCTAGTTGTCACACAGAAACAATATCTCAGTAGCTGGAAGGTTTTGGGTCAAAAAAGTAAATATAAAATATCTTGTGTGTAAACAAGTGAATGCAAAACATGTATTAAACATTACTGAGCCAGAACAAATATCCATTAAATTGATCAAAAGTGACAGCAAATATTTAAAATCTTACAACCGATGATTTTTGATCAAATAAATGCAGCCTTAGTGAGCAGAAGATGCTTCTTTCATAAACATAAAAATCATAAAAATTGAAAACTGGTCTACATTAAGACAAGAACCAATTATATAATGCAGTTAGATTTAAATGTAATTAATTTCATTATATTTTATAAATACATACAATATATTTCTAAACAAAAGACTCAAACAAAATCTCACCCTGAGAAACATTCACTAGGGTAAAGTGATTTTTTCTCTTTGGTTCTCCCTTATATATAGTATTTTTAAATCACAATCCAAACAGTTGAGAGGGTTTGTTGTGCTGATCTGACAAAGGATCAGAATCGAGCAAACCCAAACTGAAAGGTAATGCACTCATTCACTAAAAGTCTAAAAGCGTTGAGCTTGTGCTTGTGATAGGACTGTGTCTGTCCTCTGTGGCTGATCATGAGGATTAGTTTCCTCATCATGAACTGCAAATGAACCGCAGAGCAGAATCAATGAGCCCTCCGCACAAAATTCCTCACTCCTCTCCTCTCCTTATCGATCCTGAGTGCAAGAAATATCGCCCTGGTTGCTGGAACAACACTGAGTAAACCGAAGGCATATTTCACACAAATCTGAGGTTCAACACTGCCGTAAACATTTGTTCGTTCTACAAAAACCGCTGGCGTTAAGTGACAATTAATGGAATAAATAAGAAAAAACAACAACATCTGATAAAAAAACCAAAAGACTCTGAAGTAATTATGTAAACTTACAGTCTTTAATAGCCTGTGTGAGCAGCTCCAATCCACCACAGTAGTAAAGATTGATCTCATTGGGTCTGTCAAGCTTCTTCAGCAGCTCTTGTACTGCCATGGCCTGCTCCGTACCCTCCTGTAGCTCTTCCCAAGCTGTCTGTTCCTGTAGCGATGCCTTCTCCTCCAAATCCACTTGTCTCAGATAAGCTATTGTAATGCAAAGTAATGCCACTGCTTCATCAACATATTTCTTTTTTGCAAATTCATGTGGAAATATTCTATTAAAATGTACAGAACGGGAATCCATAATGCCATTCCTCTTGAAAAGATCAATTTAAATGAGCAACTAATGTCCTGAGAAGTTGCTGGTGTAAGCATGTGACAAGAAAGAGGCAACGTGAACAGTTTATTCTTAGAGATGCTTGACTAAAAGCTACATACTGTATCCAGACAGAGTGGATGCTAATATAAAAACTATGCCAATCGTACAGCTAGATGCTAAAGCATGGATCTAAAGTATATTGACCTTGCCTTCCCTTGCGTCAGATCCTCGAAGCATTTTTGGATCATACCTTTAACCATGGTTTCAAGCTGTGGCTCCATCTCCAAAATTGTTCGATAGCAAATCCTGGACTGAAAGTAAAGCAAAAGCAGCAGGATGAAAGACGAGAGGTCAGATAAGTTGAGGACTGTAAGTGTGATTCAGATTTAGACATGAAAGGACAGAAGGACGTCTATTGAATGATACTTACCTGTTTGAAATCCTTGAGTGCTAGGTGTGATTTTCCCATGTGTACATATGCCTTAATACACTTCTCACTGCACTGTGAATGAAAGTTTTATATATTCATTAGCCACTTGAAATTTTTACAGCAAACATAATAACCTAGATTCAGTGATTTATTTTGCCCCAGTCAATTACTTTACCCAATTTATTACGTTTCACATAATAAAACTTTTTTTTTTTTAAATTCTCAAAGGCTCAATTTGATATCTTTTAGAGGACATAAAAAATCATCCTACTGTAATTAAAAGGATGTAGCCTAATACAGTACGTGAAAAGAAAATCTATTAGGTAGCTTGGAAAAATAATTGTATTATTATTTAGAAACAAATATAAAGTATGCCTTTAAATAACTTTGGTCTGCAAAATAAGTCATATGGTGTGACCAACAATGAGAAAAAATGTACAACATTTGTTTAAAAAAAAAAAATAATAATAAAACAGACCTTCATGACTGTGTCAAGGTCAATAAGTCTCAAAATCTCAAATAATATGAGCTTTGTCTTCACAAAGTTTGTCCAATTACATCCACAAACTATAATGATTTATGTTTTTTATTTATTACCTTTAAAAATTATATTTAAAATACATTTTTCTAAATAATGATAGGTGTATCCACTCATATAAAATGAAATGGTATAAATGAAAAAAAAAAAAAAAACATATAAAACATGAATGCAAAGATCACAGGACTTTTATATATTCTCCCTTTTTTATACTACACTGCCTTATTTATCACTGACCAAAATAGTCAATACGCTGGACCATAGGGATGAATTTATATATATAAATACCTCCTATTTAACTTTTTTAAAGTTTTCCAAAAGCTAAATCTATTTGGCACAGCTCGGAAAAAACTTCAACCCAATTTTCTAATGCTGCGCAACTATCCAGTTCAATAGATACTGCACTCCGTAGCCTGCAGTTCTCACCAGAGAAGGTAGGATGAGAAACTCTCTGCTTCGGCTGACACTGAAAAATGAGAGGGCACTTCTCTGACCTCTTTCCCAATGTTTTACTCACCCTCAGAGCCCACTCACAGTCACTTATGGCCTCCTTATATCTCCCCAACTTGATAAAGGCCTACATAATACATGAAAGTAAGAGACAATACAATCACAAGGGGGGCAGTCTCACAGGAATAGCAGTTATGATACTGACTTATCAGATTATTGTACAACTCATTCTGAAACGTTGAAGTACCTGTGCTCTGTTTGTGTAGAGAGCCTGCATGTCTCGCAGCTGGTCCAAGCCTTCAGTATAAAACCTGACAGCTGTTTCGTAGTCACCTTGAGTGAAAGCCTCATTCCCCTGCTGCCTCAACGCTGCGGGTCAATCGAGGACAAAGCAAATCTGGGCATTGAAAACTGACAACGCAAAACACAAACTGCCCATTTCGCTTTTAGGCTTCAGAGTACCCACCATTGGCTTTTTCTTCCTTCATCTTTCTTCTCTGACTTCTCTCCTCGGCATCTTTTTCTAATATCCTCAAGAAATTCTCTGACGAATCGAAGGGTACAACAAACCATTGCAAGATTTATAATAAAAAGACAAGAAGCGAAGATGAAGGTGAGCTGGTTTGTATTGACTTATAAATCATTTACAAGACTTCAAGGGCAGACATTCAAGTTTTATACTCGAAACCAAATTATTCAACAGAGACAGAGAAGACTTGTCAACTTCCAAGCCAAGAACAGATAAGAGACTTAAATACACAAAGCCTACCCGGATTTTGCCTTGATTCATACTGGATGTTCTGAAAAGAAGAAAACAAGTGTTACTCGTTTTTGAAAGATTAGGCATTATTATAAAGCATAAAACAACCACTTAATGTATTAATGATAATCATTAACACTGACATTTAAATAAAATACAACATAAGTTAGTTTTATCAGGCTAATTCATGTTATATTTCTAACACACACTGTAAATACTGTACCGGCCTATTTTCAGGTGAAGGATTTTTGTTTATAACAGTCTTATTGATTTTGGTTTTACATGGCTCCTTCTGCTCCAGGGATGAGATGAATTGATCTGCCAGAGCGATTGCTTTCTCTTGGCACGACACATCGTTGGAATTGAACTCTTTTACTAACTCACCTGCAAACAGAAAGCAACGCATTCAAGTTTTTCAAACCGAAATTACATTGCGCCACGTTCATTGAAAAACATGAAAGCGCAACCTTTTTATAACTAACGTAAGCACGTTGCATTCCCTCACGCATAAGCAGCGGGAATATGGTTTGTAATCAAACAACACTTACTCATGTGGTCCACATCCCTCAAAAACATTTCGAGGTCGTCGTTATCCGGCAAATTCATGCTTAAAAACGAATTTGAGAAGCACCGCAACCGAGAAGTTTCACCGAATAGAAGTGAGGCAGGTTTATTTACGGAAGTGCAACCCCGTGACCATAGCAACAGCAGGCACTAGCATAAGGAATAGTTTGCTCCTACCTCCCATTAAAAAGAAGGTAGTACAATTTAACAACGACAAATGCTACCTTTCAAATTATGTTTTATTAATGTTTACACATACCCCAACCCTAAACCTACCCTTACAGTAATGCAAATATAGTAACTATGAGTTATATTCGCGGGTTTGACTATAATGTAAACAGCTGGAAACCAAAAATAAATATATTTTTCTACCTATTATTTTGTGTTTTATTAATGTCTACACCTAACCCAACCCTAAACCCTAAAGACCCATTAAATATTGTTGTTCAGGGTGAGAAAAAAGAATGCAGTATTGACGTGCGCGTGCGCAGTAAGCCCGGGTAGGAAAATCTGACGGGTAGGAAAAAATGTCAGAACACCTGTTAGATACTTGTAACCAAGTGTATGTGTGTCTACATATATACTTTGAACTACATGACTGCACGGACAATTTTTTTATTTTTAAACAAAGTTAATTCGGCTATATCCAATCGACAGTGCTTTAGACTCGTGCCCTTGTACAAAAACAGAACCAACTCATTCTTTCAGAAAACATAAATTTGAATTATTGTTGAAATGTATAAAGCCAGAGTTCTAGTTTATGTTTGAGGGTTTATGGGAAGATGAAGGTGCTCCGATTTATTCATGAATATGAACAACGTCTGAGATGCCATCCAAAAGCAGGCATACTAAAACAGATAAACGTGTTTTATTGTTCCTTTCCTTTGCTTGTTGGTACTCCAGATAAACATAGTTTATTGATCCCTGCAGGGACATTTAGGCACGAAATAGCTGCTGTATTAAATGTGAATAGCAGAAAAACACCACTATAAATACATAAAATGCAATCAAACAAGACAATACAATGAGTACAATGGCATATATGCGTATAAGTATTTGGTAAACAAATTTGTTAATGTCGCACTCAGACACCCAAGAAGTGTAGATGGACTGTCTTGTACTGCTTTATAGAAAACAAAACAAGGCAGAGATGGTTTATGTGTTGCTGTTTTAAAATGCCATCAATAGAATTCTGCCCTGAGCATTGTGCACTGTTAAATCTATTTTAAACTCAAAGCTCAGGCCATTATTTCACTATATGTTCTCTAAATGCTTGTCTGTCTTTTTATTTTGGTCATAATCTAACACAATAAGTCTTAACAACTGAGTCATGACCCTAAAATTGGTTAATAGGTCTGTGTTGAGATGGTCATAAACAGCAGAAAATTATGGTTCTAAATATAAATTAAATGCAATAAATCATATGATTACATGGTCCCATTTCAGAGAATGTTTTTCAGTTATTAACTTTGTAAATCTATTTTATTATATTTATGTTTACATTTTAAAAATGTAAAGCTAGTTATAACACTACTACTATGGCATTAAATTACGGCAAATTATGGCATTAAGTTAACACTGTAACTTCACACAAATTACTAGTTAACACTGCTGTTGTTTTTAATTTAATGGCTGAGACAGTATGTAAATTTGACATCTTTCTCTCTTCTTTGTGATTGTGGAGAAAATATATATATATATTTTTTTTGCTATTTGAGCTAATTTCTCTGTATTTCTTCTGTTAAATAAAAAAAATGTTACTCCCCAGCTTTAAGTTATTTCACCCTGAGGTTGTGCATCCAAACAAACTCTGATATTCTGACGGAAATCTGCATCACTTAGTGAAAGCTAGTCAGAAACACAAACGGTCAAATAACACAACCTTATCCTCAAAAACCTGAGGCCTGATTGTTGAACCTGTGCAGTTTTATGTCCATTTTTCCCTTTTTTTACTTTTGTACAGGAAAGTAGTTATCTAACTGTGCTGGGTCATCACCAGAAGCAAAACTAGAAGCTCTAACCCAGTCCAGGGGCCATTACCATCCAAGACGATAAGGTCATCCTCTGCCTGGATTTATCACTGTCAGAAAGGCAGCACTGTTCAAAGTTAAATTGTCAGTTCATGGAGAAGTGGCGTCTTGACTGTCTGGGCCGTTGCTGAGTGACGGGTCAGTGTTGAGGTGCTTGATCTCCAGGCTCTTGGCAGACTCTTTCAGGAGACTCTCAACCTGGCGGAACACTGAAGCATCTCTGTATTTGCGCAGACGTCCCAAAATCTCCTGCCCAGAAAACAGCACACATTCGAAATCTCACACTCCGATGAGTATTACTTCTGCCACATCAGTCTGATCCTAAGGCATCTGTTACATCCCTGTGAATTACTTGGCAACAGCTACTGAATACGCAAGGGGTGAATATGGCGAAATAAATCAAACTTACATCCTCTGAGAAAGCCACAGGACTTGGCTTCTGCACTCTTTCCAGCAGAAGACCATCGAGAGCTGCGTCACGCGGCATATCTTTTATCATCTTGTCATCAGTTTGTCCCAGTCTGGCATGGAACAGCTCACTTAGGCCCACCTGTAAAACCTGAAAAAGGGGGACAGGGTATGATTACTGTAAGAAAGACTCTATTAGCACATTCCTTTCTTGGCTTGTTCAGGCTGTGCTGGTGTGGGGCAGTTGCTAATAGCACCTTGAAAAAGGCCCTTTGGAAGGCGGGAGTGGAATCGGTCCTCATCTGACCGGTGGAAATGTGTGCAGCACAGTGCATAAGTAGCAGAGAAAGGCCACCCACTGACTGCAACCTCTGACAGCGGACAAACAGAGTCTTCTCTCCCTCCTGAAGAGATAGGAAGTGCTAAGTGCGCAGGGGTTTGTATGACAGAGCACTAAGTGTTCTTAACATGAATTAATTATCGCTCACCCGGTGACTGACAAATGAGGGCATTTAACCTTAGTGCAACTGAACTAGCCATGAGACTAATTATATCACAGGGAAAGTGGGGCTAATTATCACTTCTCAAAGTTTGGTAAATTATTAATAACTTTTTTTTTTCCATTTGTTCTTTATAAAGCTGGTTCAGTACATGCATGCCTAAGTGTGGAAATACCTGATAATAGAAAGAGTTGCGGAAAGCATTGTTATGGTAGTCGTTGAAAGGAAGAGTAGAAGCCAGTTGAAGAGTTACTGCTGGTATCTAGGATGAAGAAATAAAAGCTGTGAACAAACATCAGGGTATTTGCAAATTTTAGGTCAGTAAGATTAAAGACATTAAAGAAATGAAATAAATTAATTCTTTTGTTGATTAAATTGATCAAAAGTGAGTGTAAAGGCATATATAATGTTTCATCCAATTCAAATAAATGCTATTCATTTCAACTTTCTATTCATCAAAGAATCATGAATGTATATGTGCATACAGTACATCACAGTTTCCACAAAAATATTAAGCAGCACACCTGTTTTGTTTTTTTTTCCCCCAAAAAAATGTTCTATTAAAATACTTATATTTTGATGAACATTTATTTATTTCCTTCTTAACGCCATTCCAGCCTCTAAAGTTATATTCATGGAGAGAACCAGTGCAGACACATGGAGAACATGCAAACTCCACACAGAAAGCCCTCCTGTTATTTTGATGAACATTATACAATATACTATTTGATTTAATAAAAATTAAAGACCCAAATATATTACTTAGAATTGTTGTAAAAAAAACTTCATATAATATTATTTTGTAGTGTATCGGTATAGAAAAAAATTCAATTGGAACATTTAAATGATCTAATCAATCACCCGAAAATGAAAATTCTGCTATTAGAAATTATTTAACAATTTTCTCCAAATTACCATGTGCTGAGTACATGTGGTGAGTAATTAAAGACTGAACGGTGAACTAACCCTTTAAAGGCAGGGTATACGATTTCTGGAAGCCAACGTTGATATTTGAAATCACCAAAACAAAAGGGTCTTGCACCTTTCGTTAGTCCCACACATACGGAGCTTAACCCAGTCAACGGGTTCTGTGAAACAAAGCAGTACCAATGTAATACTGTCAACACGGGACGAGAGTGGTATGACAAAATAATACTATAGAATTCATTATAGACGGCTTCAATGACAACAACATAAACAAATGTTACTGTTACTGCGCATGCGTGCTTTTGTGGCCCTAACTTAACTTCTGGTAAACATCCAAATAGAATCAATAACAACAGCCTTCTAGAGTAGATAATTTTTTTGATAACAAGCTAAATATGTTCCCTGCTTAAAGGTGCCATAGAATGCATTGAGAGAATATTTTAAATTGTTCTCTGATATGTACATAGAAGGTATGTAGC
>JAUMHQ010000075.1:5223490-5236699 GCA_032361165.1 Enteromius paludinosus | reverse complement strand
TCTAAAATATATGAAAGTCTAATGTTTATCAGTACATTACAGAAAATAATGAACTTGATCACAATATGCTAATTTTTTGAGAAGGACCTGTATAGTCAAGTTCATTGTTAGTTCCTTATTGTAGAGTCTTAACAATTTTTTTTTATCGTATGTGAAGTCTGTGTAAACTTTTAACTCGTATGGAATGAGATGTGGCTGCACACAAAGCATTATGGTCAAGAGGATGAACCTGAGATGCACAGGGTCAGAGGTGATCTTATATATTAGGTCTAATTGTATAAGATATTTAGGCCCTGGTAATACAAAAAAAAGGTTTACTCATATATCTGTGGTGTGTGACGTCAGTGGTTACCTCTCTGCGCTGAATCCTCAGTCAACCCCAGCTGCAGGTTTCGATGTGTTTTTTTCACAGCCACCACCCTGGAGCCCTTTGATGAATAGTCGTCCATGTTGTACCTGAGCTGCAGATTGCGGTACCTGGCCTGAGCTGGCAGTTTCTCGGGCCAGCCGTATTCCCTGAACAGGATCTGTGAGGATGCAGTGTTCAGTCGCTTCAATACGCCAAGCTTTGTTAACACTGAGCTTTTTGTTAAAGCCTCCCTTATCATTTACCAATATTGTGATGCACAGGCACAGGATTACCACAGCTCCAACTAAAAGCCCACCGATCATCAGCCAATCAGGGCGGAGCAGCAGTTGGCGCCTCTGTGCGATGCCCATCCGAGTCAAATGATGTGTGTCAGAAGGAAAGAAAGGTCCAGTGTCATAGCACTCTCCACCTGCAGGCACTACCTTCACATACTGAACAGACCAAACACATACATCAGTGAATCAACAGAAATAGTGGTTGATTTTTATTACAACTAACAGATATTAATTTCTGGTCACACTTTATTTTAAAGTCCAATTCTCGCTATCAATTAACTATTAATTTTGCCTCACTTTCAAATTGGCTACTGCTTAGTAAAGTAGCTGTTAAGTTTAAGATTGAGATGTAGAATATGGTCATTATTATTATTATGAAGTATTAATAAACAACCAATATTCTAGCAATATGCATGCTAAATAATAACGTAACTAAAATGTGAAACTATTTAAAATGCCTTGATTTTTTACTTTGGCTAGTTTTCAGTTGCTTTTTATGATTTCCATTGTTTATTTGTTTTTCCTTCGTCGGGCCAAGACTGAAATAAAAACAATAAACTATTTCAATATTTATTGTGTGAAAAGTTTGATTTAGTTTTTTTTTTTTTTCTAATAAAATACAACCATTTCATTTTGACAATAACAAACATATTTACCTGTAAAAGCTGAGATGAGACGGAAATATAAGATGTAATGTGTGAGAAAAACTAAGAAACAAAGTGTTTTATTATTTTAAATATAAAAAATATAAGGAAAATACAATGTTTTTAAAGTAAAACATTAGTACTTTAATTATGCAAGGATGCATTAATTGATATAAAGTGACAATAAAGACATTTATAATGTTACAAAATATTTGTATTTAAAATAAACACTGTTCTTTTTAATTTTATATTCATCGAAGAAAGCTGAAAAATGGATCAAGGTTTACACATAACTTTGAAGCAGAATAACTATTTATAACATTAATAATCAAGAAACTTTTCCAAAAACCATATCAGTTAATTAAATTAATTTTTGAAGGATCATGTGAAGACTGTACTGGACTAATGGCTGCTAAAAATTCAGCTTTAAATCACATTAATAAACTTTATTTTATTATATATGATAATAAAATAACAGTTTTTCTGCATTAATAAAGCTGTTATTTGACTTTTTAAGTATGAGTGCAAAAATATTTTGTAGAAAAAACCCAGTCAACTTTTTTAGTTTTATTTTTTAGTATTTTATTTTTTATAAAATAGACATTTATAATGGTTATCTGCCCTAAAAAAAATGAATCATAATACCATGTGCCTATGCTGGTGGCTGCTGAGTTTGAAGGCGTACACCCCAGGCTCGTGGAGACTTATGGAAAAAAGTGAGTGGGCAGATCGTGCCTGTTCTTGGTCCTGTGCCAATAATCTGAAGGGACCCCAGTCAAATGCAGCATTAGTGTTGTACAAGCTGTCTCTGTGGAAAAAGCAGCGTTCCCTCTGTGACAATCTGGGACAGTGAAAATGAATGGGCAGCAGATGAATAACATGTCAGCATGTACTTACACATCATACTGAGGATAGTGCTGTTGGGTCACCGTAAAGAGGAGAATGTCTCCCGGATGTAGACATGCTGTTGGGTTCAAGACTCCTCCAGGCTTCATATTGGATGTACCGAATGCTGATGATTTACTGGACCAGTGAGAGTCCAAACCTTCCTCTTTGTCCTTTCCTAATAAAACCTATCTCATTAAACATGTCTAATACGCTGGTTGTGTGTGTGTATATATAAAATATCATGTATTATATACCTTGGCCTATATCTAGTGGTCCAACATGGCCGTTAGTGTGCTGGCTATGGGCCAGAATCAACCTCCTGACCTCCACAGGGACTGCATTAAGCAGACCAAAGAAGCCCGCCTCTGCACAACAGCAAACAAAGAGTAGGCAGCTGATAAACCATGGTCTCAAAAGCCTCTGTGCTTCCTGGCCTTGTCTCTGACCACTCACCCCCTGTTTGCACTGTGTACACAGGCCTGGAGAAGTTGAGCTGCACATTGCATTCCAAGCTCCCACGGGAGTCCCAGTGTTTGAGGACGGTCTCCAGCATGCTTTCAGACATGCTCACCTATTAAGAAAACACAAGGATAGTTTAATAGGAAATAGGTCAGAGTGTTATCCTACCGCTGTTTGTGCTAAGCTCTCACTTGTGTTTAAACAGGGCTGTATTACACTCTCAATGTTCTGTGCAAGTCATTGTGTACTTTGTTGTAAAGTTATCCAGTCGTACTGTGTTTCGCTTCTTTGCAGTTAATCTTCCAATGGATAACTAAAGGGAATAAAAATGTCACAATTGGGACACTTTACTTACGTTTCCATTAAGTTATTTCACTAGTTCCCACTTCCTCTGTAATAACGAAGTAGGCATGATCGGTGGACTGCCAGGGGAGCAGGCTGAGAGCTTGACGGGTCCTGAGCCCTAGGGGAGTGACCCCTGAGCAGCCAGAGCTGAGAAGAGCTCGGAGTCTGGCCTGATCACCGCGTGCTCCCCGGGAGGAGAGTGGAGCGGCTGGTTGTTTTGGATTGAAGCTAAAGGACGAGGAGCGGGTTGCGGCGGTAACAAATTATGCTTGGAAAAATGGCCCGTGGGGGCCAGTTCTCCTCTGATCGGGGTCCGACACCGGATTCTTGTTTTAGGTGGAGTTGGAGGGATGAGAAGACAAAGATACTGAGAATCTCTTTTTTATTTTCCGTATTTTTTTTATTAAATTTTTTAGTTGTTGTTGTCGTTGTTCCAGGCATTTGTCCTTATAAAAAAATCTCAGTCTTTGGTAACTAAAATAAAGCAAAATAAAATATAAATACACTACATGAAAAAAAACATTGTGCGAAGCTAATTGAAAGTATAATAAAGGTATATAAATAAAACAAAATAGCACTGCAACACAGCCTGGGCCTAAGTTAACTTCCGGTCCGTATTTGTTTTGTTTATCGGTCTGGGGTGCGTTTCCCAAAAGCATGGTTAGCCTACTATGGTCGCAAGTTCCATCGTTACCAGCGTTATTCAAAGATTTGTTGTTTCACCGAAAGCATAGTTTAAACAAACAATCGCAATCAATGTCACAAACATACATGGTTAGAACTACAGCTTTGGACCTGTGGTTAGAAGCATAGTTTCTTGTTAGTAAGATATATTGGCTTCAATAAATACGCTCTTGGGCACACGAAGCAAACTAACATGCATTACTATATTTATCTTCTATTCTATCTAAATATAAAATGTGTTTTAATGATGTATTTTTTGCACGTCTATTTTAAACGCTGTTTTTGAAAAGTGTGCTTGTGCATAAATGGCTAAGGGAACCCTGGAGTGTGACATAAGAGGGAACCCGCGATGATAAAAGATCAAATAAAGCATAATTACAGTGAACAAAAAAATTGTAAATTAGGCAATAGGTGTCATGTTCAATGCAGCAGATCCTTGGAAATCTCTAATCAGTTAAATAGCATAAGTTATTCCTCCACCACATTCGTGTGACGTCATTAACAATGGCCCTATGTTGTTGAACTAACATGGTAACGACTGGTGATTAGTTGGTTTCAGGTTAGTGTGCTATTGGGCTTGACGGGGCTATAGTCAGAAACAGAACCAGAAACTTGTGCTACTTACACACACAAATACAAACACATTCCATTGCAAAAGTATTCAACCCTGGGACAGTTGAAATTTAGCTCAAGTTATCCTGTACAGTTGAATGGGTATAATTTGAAATGGCAAACAAATCCTAAAAAAGGTCTAACAGCTGACGATGCATATCAGAGCAAAAACCAGAGCACTAAGGTCAAAAGACCTGCATGTAAAGCTCAAAAAAAGGTCTGTGTCAAGCCACACATCTGGGGTTCACAGAATCATGTCGCTTTCATTATCCATAATGAAAGACATAGGCCTGACCTGTTGATTAGACTCGGTGTAGAGCAGGTAAAGGCTTCCAGTGCAAACCAGCTGCAAAACTGGACTCAGGACGCTCCGGCACCAGCCCACACACTCAACCCTATCTGGCTCAGGCCTGGACAGTCCTCTGCAAGCACACAATCCCAGGGAACCATCATAGCCCTCATATAGCTCAGGAGACGGACACACCTTGGGGGTACAACAATTGACATATTGCTCAATGAGAAAACTGCGTCACTAGTTCACATATCACGTTCAGTTGTACACAAGTGGCCCCTATGTGTGTGATAAAAGTTCATGGAGGAAGGTATTTTGCTTTTGAGTTCACTGACTTGCTAGTCAACCATTCAACACTGAGAAAACACTAGTCAACCATTCAACACTAAGAAGATTGGATGTCCTTCACGTGCAAAATTACCAAGTTATCATGCACCATTCATACAATTTTGAATGGCAATGACTGAATGGTAAGTATGTCATCATCGCAGTGCAAACAGCATGACTGTAACACAGGTTTCTCAATATTACCTCAGTTTCCTCTGTCCTAGTGGACACCCACCTGCTGAGAGCAATACTGTTTCCACTGCTTGTGGTCCAGACATTCTCCATGTTGATTACGTGCTCTTCCATCCTTGCAGATCTCATAGACCTTCAACACACAGTCTTCTCCTTTCCTTCTGTATCCCAACGCACATGGACACTGCCCATCACTGGCCTACATTCAGGATTGGGAAGACGGCATCCGTTAGAGACCATAAATCCTGACTGATGTCCCTAGTGACTAGTAAGTGATGAAAAGAGCATTCAGCTGTCAGTGAGAGTGGTAACAAGACTCCCACTAGGCCGAAATATGAGCGTCTGTCTGAGAAGAGGTTTGCAGATTGCTTTTCCACAATTAGCTACAAATGCATTGGAACATAACAATGTAATAATTTGTTACCTGAAAGACTTGACCCTCTTGTAAACATGTACAGCTGTCCTGTCCAGGCAGAGGCTGCTGTGACCAGGGTCCACAAGGCAGGCAATTAGTTGAGCCTTCTCTGGGCCCATAGTGATGTTGTGGGCAGCTGATACAGTCGTTTATGGATGTGGCCCATAAACTTGGTCCAAATGTTCCTCTGGGACATGGAACTGGACCATCACCTCCCTCTGGGCAGTAAAAGCCTCCAGAGTGCACAAAATCAGGTTTTTGAAGCATAATCTTGTAAATCTAAAATATACTTACATTCAGGCCATCCAAAATGTAGATGTTTGGGTTTGGGAACAGTTTTGGAGAAATTTAGCATTACATGGCTTGTTCATGCTTGTTCAACTCATCTACATTTTAGATGGCCTGAATGTAAGTACATTTTAAACAAATTATTATTTTTGGGTGAACCTATTTTATTTCTTCAAATACAGAATTTTCACACTCTCAGCAAATTTCAAAACTGGCAATATGAATAAAAAATGCATTTGTACTCTTTGCGAATAATTTCACAAAATTATATCGTGGCTTGCAATTACATCAGTCACAAGGGATGATAATTTTAGCACAATAAATATCAAAATGATTATATCCCTCTTTTCAAAAAATTGCATTTTTTTATATTTTCATAAACCATTTTTAGAGTACTAGAGAACATCATTAAAGCACAGACAAAAGTAGCCAACAGATCAAGGCCAGCAAAAGACCTGAAGTTGTCTTGTTCACAATGCAATAAAAATGAACTCCTTGGACTAATAAACACCCACTTGATGCATTTTCACATCCTCACATCCCAGAAAAATGTAAGTTACCTGGTTTGCAGGAAGATCTTTCAGGAAGTCTTAGAGTTACGCTTGATCTGACAGCAGTGCTCAGTCTTGGGGCAAAGAACCAGCAAAGTAGAGTAGGCCAGAAGAGGCAAACCCTGAACCAGCACATCATGTCAGTTTGCTGTCCAGGGCTCAGAGGCAGCTCGAAGGCATACAGGAAGCTCTCTCCCTGCCATGCTGAATGATTCATGAACAGTCTAGAGATAAAGTATCACACATGCCAATAGGTAGAAAGATGCAACCTGATGCTGCCAGTTCAGATTACAGGCCACACTGAAACCATGAAACTGATTAATGATTTTGGCTGTGCTTTAAATGTCTTTCAGTACATCTAAAAAACATTAAATCAGTCGCAAGTTGCAGTTTTATGAGAAAAAGTCCAAAGTCCTATCAGAGATTCTCTACTAGTGTGCACTTTCTCAAACGTTTTGGCAGGAGTGAAGAATATTCCAGGCACTCTGTATTCAAACAAGCAATGAGACACTGAAACAACAAACCTTGTTTTTCACATCCCTTGCCTTCATTTGTTTGATGCGCACCCAGCAGGCGTGAAGGCCATGGTCAAACTAGTAAACCGATTGCGATATCTAGGTTAAAGTTGAATCTGCAGACCCCTATTTCAGCTTGTGTTAACACAAAACGCTTACATAAACAGAAAGTCTTTGAGCTGCAAGGAAATCATATCAACCCGTCATAAAAATTCGAAGTGAAAAGTCAATAGCATGAATCCACACACAAGTTAAACACTACTTCCTGCATATTGACCTCATCATTTTATTGTAAACTACTTTAAAATCAATGAACTTGGACCCTGAATTACTTAGCTGGGACTGTGTGGACTATGACCTAAGGTGACTTCAATTATGTAATATAGTTTCACATTTCACACACTTTTAGCCTACGTAAGTATGAACTGAAATGACTAATGTTAGGTAGCTTTAGTGTTACAGTTGAAAAAATTATTATGGATAAAACATAATGGGAAAATAACAAATGATTTGTATAAAATTGTTACAATATTAGGCTGATTACCGTTCCTCCAAAACAACCTGTTGCACAATTTGTTATTGCAAGTTTAACTCAATATCGTGTTTCTAAACTTGAAGAGTTATTCGTTAGTCTCTTCCTGGATAACAACTGTGTACGTAAGGATCTAACTCCCCAGTGACGCAGGCATCATCCTGTGACATGAGTCACAAGTAAATACGTTTTTGTCCTAAAACAACGGTTAATACTTGTACTGCACGGATGAATATACCGTGTACAACCCTGGATGGTTTTAGCTTACAAGTTGTGTGCCTGCTACTTTCTCTCTGTTGTTTTAAAGCGCGATTTAATCACTTTTTAGAGTCTGCGCTTTCCTAGTCATTTGCATAACTACTGCGTTAAGGCTGTCTCTTAAAGTGATAGTTCACCCAAAAAATAAAACTTTGTAATTAATTACCCACCCTCATTTTCTTGTAAATCCTCCATTCTTCTCGCGAAGATATTTTTGATGGAATCTATTTATGACCCTATAAAATCTTAATTTGTGTTCCCAGAATGAATGGAGGTCTTACGGGTTTGGAACAACATGATGGTCATTAACCACAGAATTAATGACAGAATGTAAATTTTTGGGTGAACTAACCCTTTAAGATATAATTTGACCAACTAGCAGTCAGCCAAGTAATCAGTCTTACTTTTCTTACTCAAATTGGGCCAATTAGCTTTTTTTTGTAACAGACATTAAGAAGTTATGACCAGTCTTTAAGAAAACAAAGTAATGACTAAGATCTTAAGACTAGTAGACACATGCATTTTTAAGTGCTGTGTCACATGAATTTGTCTTTCCTAGGACTAAGGTTACAAAATCTCTGAATGAATGCACTGAGATCCAGTTTTGCTGAACTGTAAAAAGTCTGTTTAGTTTCCTCCCTTTTTGGGTCAGTGATAAGATAGTCTATATATAACTTCACAGCCAATTGTTAGATAAGAATTTAAAGTAATGATACACCAATAATATTTAAATTAGGAAAAGGTAAAAATGCACCATAATTGCCCAGACAGCGATGATACAAAGCGAATGAAGCAAATTACAATGATGTAGTGCTTTAGATTTGCACAACACATGGACAAAACAGAATGTTTGGTAACTAAAACTATGGCATTTGTATGATGAAATTCCCTGTGTGCTATTTGTTCTTGCCTAACGCTCACTTATACAACTGCCAGAAAGGGGATCTAAAGTGGAATAATCAAATGTTCAAAGTTAGCCACTATTGGCTTGGTATATCACTAGCTGTGGCAAAGCAAACCTAAAAGGAGCCATTCAGTGAACTACAAACAAACAGCACCTTTGTTCACAGAGCCAGAGATAATGCAGTAAGCACCGGCCTGGAGGGTTCATTCTCTGTGACTTATTTTGTGTCACTGCTGTGGCAAAGCCAAGTGGGACTGATAAAACTAAGCCAAATGTCATGCAGTTCATTTCACAGCCAACATAAGTCTTGGCGCAGAGTGTCATGCATGCAGTCCATGTTTTAATGTTAACATGCACATTTGAATTGAAATGTACTCAAACCTGTTCACAAAGTTAGAGCTGACCAAACACCTCTGGTTAGTAGTAAACATATTCCGGTAGCATTGACCTCGCCTGACTTGGAATTGCGTCAATATTGGCCTTGATGTGACATCACTGGGGCTACTCTGAATCGGTGTTGTTGGAAGGGAGCAGCTTTGAAGAGGCCAATCGTCAAAATACCTTTAGGTTCCTTGCGCCTATCGTTATCAAACTGACCCTCCACGTGGTATGTATTGACACAGATGAAGAGCGGGACAACTTCTGATAAGGGACCGCTTTAAATGTGGACCCTCACAAGAAATTCTCATTTTCTCTTCAACAGGTAAGGGCCAAATGTCCATTTGAATAGACTAATTTGTTAATGATGTTTGGATTGTCATTGTCAGTCAATAACATTTAAATAAGTGGATCTACATACTTAAATCTTATTTCTGTTTTTCTAGAATAACCATTGGTAAATAAATATGAATCTGCTGTTTTTTACATTGGCTTTGGTGTTTGCTACCTCAACAGGTTTGTTGAATTCCCTTTAAAAGGTATTATTATTATTATTATATTATTATTGTACACTGACCTAATGCAACCATCATCCATTTCAGCATTTCCACTCAATGACGAGATCAGTCGAGAAGCATGGAGTTTACAGAAGGACAATCAAGCGAGTGACAAGAACATTTTTGCAAAAGATTCAAAGTAAGTTAAAGGCACAGTGATGCTCATTTACTTTGATTATTTATTTATTTTTTTTTTAATTATGCATGCAATGTCTTGAATATATCCTTTTTGCACTGAGGATATTTTTAAATTATAAATTAAAATTCATTTTGATATTTTTTGGTGGACATTTAGTCAAAATGTCAGGACAAGACAGCTGTTCTAATATCATAATGAAGAAAAAATGCCTTATTAAAAATAATTTGGTTCTTGAATAGAAAAAATATTATGTAGTTTGGCATTATATTGTTTCTTGGAAAAAAAAAAACTAATTAATTAAACCGCTTTTTAATATTTAAAAAACTTTCATGTGGTGCAACCCACCAAAAAAAAATGTAAGCTATTTTTTAATGATTCATAATTTTTACATAATTATTCTTGTTACCTTAAAAAATACATTTAAAAATGTTTTTAGAAAATAGCTACACACTTAAATGTTTTTAAGATGTATGGAAACATCACTTGACATTACAAATTTTACAAAAGTTACCATGTGAACTAACAAAAAACTAAGAATACATTTGTATGACTTGGCACTTTTCTTTAACATGGACATTCTAGTCAACACTCCAGTCTTATAGTCCAAATCATTGATCCCTGATCCTGTTTTGCAGAGGTATGTGGAAGAACCATGTGGTGAGCAGTGACCTTTACTCCCAAGACTCTCACAACCCCATGGCAGCCGAACTGAGACGAAAGCTGAGTATGGAGTCTGAGCGCCTGAGGGCTCGTCTGAAGCAGGAGCTTGCTGAGCTGAGGGAGAGGTTATCTCCTTACCCCAGCCACCCAAAACACACCATGGCCAATATCAAGGAGTTCCTCGCCCCTTTCACAAGGCAGCTCCAGACGGCTCTCCAGTCCAACGCTCAGGAACTCTGCGAGAAACTCAATACGAACCTCCAGGACCTGAACCCGGAGGAAGCCACACTCTACCAGGAGGCAGTGCAGAGGATCACGCTAGCCCTGGATGAAAGCCACCAGAAAAGGACATCGGCCTTTGAGGACTTTAAAACAAAAGCCTTCGAGGCTGTAGAGGAGGAGCGAGACAGCAGCGGAAAGGAGCTTTGGGAGGAAGTCACTGCCAGGCTGGGACAGGAAGTGTGTACCTTCAGTTTAGAGGTACAAGGGAAGGTGGCGGCACTCAAGATAGCTTTGGCAGGCCATCTCGCCTCGGCACAGCCTCCAAGGGATGTGATGACTTCAAAAGTGGACCAGTTCTGCCAGAATTCCTCAGCTCGGAATCAACAGTTTATTTCTAATTTAGACCAACAGATGATCGCTCTACAAGAACACCAGGGCCACGGTGAGTCAGCTGGCTTCCATCAGACAAACATAGAGTCCATACAGGAAGACTTCTCAACCAGACTCACAGCCCTATTGCAAGACATCGTACACACTCTCAACTAAACAACACACCTCCAGTCCAATCAGAAATGTACTGTAAATAACAGCTCTTATGTTCAGATTGTAACTTTTGTAGAACAGTATTGTTGTTTGTACAGTTTTCGGAAAGAACCTTATGTAAAGCACAGCAAATAAATTGAAGTGAAACAGAAAAAGTTTTACTGAAGGTATTTTGTGTAATGTGTGGATTATGTTTCATAAACATGTAAATAAACGATTTGTACATATTTGAAATGAATTTATGTTGTCCATTGATTGTTGTCTCAACAATTTCTACTGTAAATAAATCACTTCTAAACAATTGTGACATACAGGAAGCAGCAAGTCATTGGCTAATACAGGGGTTTTCAAACTGGGGTCTGTAGAAAATGTGAAAAATTATACACAAAGAAAACTGTTCTAAACTACTTTTACGTTTTTAGGGCTGTCGAAGTTAACTTGGTATCAAATGCACAAAACATATAAAAGCTCTTTACAAATAAATCTTAATTTAATTACAAATATATTTTTTTATACTAAATTCACCTCTAATATTCAGTAGAAAACGTTCAGGCATTATTTGAAACTAAAAGCCAATTATCGCCTTTATTACACCGACCTTGATATTTCTCATACAATATAAATGGTTCTTCATACATGATAAAATATAGCTGCCTTTTATATTTCCAGATCAGGGTCCTGGCATCAACATGTTTGAAAACCCCTGAGCTAATGTGCAGAAAATAATCAAAACATTACAAAAAGATTTCCTCCACAGGTTTGTTCCTCTCAATAACACACGTCTCTTACATTATAATTCAGCTATACGTCTGAAACATATCAAACTATGCAGTGGCAGTATTTGCATTTACGTGACAGAATTAAGCATTTGAGCTTTCTTCCAAGAGCATGATGACTAGACTACACAGTGCTGTCTAAGTAGATTAAAATATGCTAAATAGGTATTATGCAAAGCGGTTCTTTGCAGGTGCGTGCAGATGCCTTGTTGTGATCAGACGTCTTATCGCATTTCAAATTAAGCTTCATTCAACGCAAAACAGATGGCAAGTTGATGGATCACTTAGTGGAAAGCCCGAGGCAGAGCACCGGCCCAGCAAAACCTCTTCAGTGCAAACCATCCAGCCATAACCAGCAACACTGCACCGCCCGCAGCAAAAATGACCCCCACCACTACTCCAGCCACGCTCTTATTGTCCCTGTTCACCGGCTCGCTGCCTCCTGATTCACAAGACAAACAAACAGTTACTGTCAACATATGGCACTGTGCTGTCAGTGTCTATTTATCTGTTAGTAGTTTATCTGAATTTCAATTACATCAAAGTGCAATATTATGTGCTATATTATATATAATTCTTTTAAATACTTTTCTATTACATTTTTTCCTTTTCTAATAATTATTTGACACTATTTACTATTTTGTTTTCCATTTTACTATTTAGTATGTATGTAGCTATATTAAATAGCATACAAGCTATAATATATTATAATGATTTATAATAATGTTTTTATACTATTTTTTTATATAATTAAAAAAATACCTTTAATAATAATATATATTTTTAAATATTATATTAAAAAATGTCTGATTTTATTTTACATTTTACAATTTGTGTATAATGTGACCCTATTAATTTTTTATTGTGATTATTTACACACATGATTATATACACACACATACATGTATATATATTTAAGAAAAATATGTTATGTTTATATAATATATATAATATAAATTAATATGTATACATAATTAATATACACAGTGCACACACAAAATATTATGTAAACAAAAACCTTTATTTTGGATGAAATTGTGATTAATCATTTAATTGTGATTAATCAGCACCGCTTTTTATGAATGTTCTTAAATTTATTTGATTTATTTTTTACATTTGACTATATTAAAAATGAGTATGTATGCAACTTTCATAATTTTTTATTTTGTATTTTCTAACAGAATTTAAAATTACCTATGCAAAATGACCATCTGTAAATGGTATACAGATGGTTTAAAGGTGTCATAGAATGCATTTACGCAGAACGCAGAATATTTTAAATTGTTCTCTGATATGTATATAGAAAGTATGTAGCTTAGGTAAGGGGCAAAAATGCCCAGAAACGGTTTTACAGGTCCATTTACAACCCTAGAATTTGACCCT
>JAUMHQ010000075.1:5193074-5204032 GCA_032361165.1 Enteromius paludinosus | reverse complement strand
TTTTATTAATTAATTTATTTTTTTAATGTAATTTTTCTGAAATATTTTCACTGGTTCCACCAGGTTTTCAGAACATTATTATTAATGTTTTTTTAATGCAGGAGTGTTGGAAAAATATATAAATTGTGGCAGGACTGGTGAAAAACTTGGCAGGCAGGGTAAAAATCCAACCCAGCATAAAAAAAATCGAATTGTTAAGCCTTATTTTGGCATTTAGACATTTTAAGTGTTAACACATAAGTGTTTTATATCACTGTAATGATAGGTCAAAGTCTTAACTGTGGAACATGTTCTGTTTTTCTGCTTCTGTGTACTTACCTGAAGATTATTATTATACAGTCAAAAGGGGGATTAAGGTATGAGTGGTTATGAAATGGTGAATCACTCCTGTTCTTCTCCTTTTTGTCTGGCAGATCATGAAAAGCCTGCAGGAGAATTATTAGCCTACTTCAGTAGTTAAGCCGTTAACCAGACACTCAGGTGCATATTAGGTTTATTCGCATGTATTTTGCCTTCGATCCTCACTGGGGCTTGTGAAGACTGGATCGACTTGCACTGCAGACAGCAACAAGAGACTAATGAATTTCACTGAGTAGCTTGAGGCATAAGGCTCTGTGCCAATGAAAGTGTGTCTCTGTGCCCTTCGTTCAACAGGTGGCTATAAAGATCATCGACAAGACCCAGCTGGATGCTGTGAACCTGGAGAAGATCTATCGTGAAGTACAGATCATGAAAATGCTGGACCATCCACACATCATTAAACTGTACCAGGTAATGCCTGCCCTGGCCACTTCCTGTCAGTATTGTTGGCTCCTAAATGATAAATTGCTTGTAGTGCTTCTCATTTTTAAGTTGATTTGGATAAAAGCATTTGCCAGATGACTAAATGTAAAAAAAAAAGTGAGAGTCTAAAGCTTGTGGCTGGTACAATAACTGATTTTACGTTTTAGCTAATGGATTAATAAATAAAAGGTAGACTTTACAATGCATACAGTTGATTTGAACTCTGCCTTTTTACCGTGGTGAATAAGCAGAGTGCAGCAGCTGTTTTATAAACGATTTTAATGTTTTGTGCGACTGGCACTAGAGGCTGAAATGCAACAATCGTTTGTAAATGTCGGAGACACCCCTTCTCCAAATACCCACATTTGCGGTCTTTGCACTTGAACCACTTGACTACTTTGTATGACGTATTTCCTGTATTTGGGCCAAGTGTTCAAGTGAGGATGAAGACCACAAGTGTCTTATAGTGTTGTGAAAAAGTGTTTACATAGCTTTATTGTTGTTCTCAATCTTGACACCAATAAAGCATGCAACTCTTAATTTTTCTACCAAATTAAATGTAATAATATCCAATTATTACATTAATATTGAACTCAAATGAAAACATGTAAGTTCTAAAACATGATGCATGATGGGATAGACTAAGCCTGAAATAGCGTTCTAGAGCGGTATTCAAGAGGGTGTGGATTTAGTCTGTGTTAAGGGCACTGCGCTTTGATTTTTTTTTTTGATCTGAGACAGTCTCACACACTGTATCAAGTGGCCAAGACTACAAATTTGGGTATTTGGACAAGACAACAGTGGAAAGATGGGTTTAGAGACTAGTGTTGTAGTCAAGACCACCTAAACCGAGACCAAGTCGAGACTGAGACCAGAGTGTGTTGAGACCAAGACCGACCAACATTCCCTCAAATTAATTTGAAAGGTCCACATTTACTGTGAAATGTCTGGATAAAATAATAAAATGCATGGGGTGAATTGTATTATTTTCCTTTTAAATTGGCAAACAAATATATTTACAAGCTAAAAATAACAGAACCATAACATATACATAGACTAACATATTACTATTTTATTTCATATCTGCTAAATTGGAAAAACTAATTTTATACCAAATACTCTTTAATTGTGCAGAAGTCCAATTAAAGACATACTTAACCAAGAAAAAAAGTAATATATTTATAATTATTATAATATAGTATATTTCAAATCTATTAAGATATTTACTGACAGATAGTTTGAAATCTACTGTTTGAGTTTAGCATACTAAAATTTCAATTGCAGAGCATTTAATGAAATAATTATATTTATTTTTCACTAGAGTAATTATATCACATTGTATAAATATGATCGCATGCAAGCACAACAGTAGCCTGGCAAAAGAAATCAGTACAGAAATATGTTATTTAGGCTATTGCATTTGTGAGATTTACATCCAATCTCATGATGTTCACAAAGACAATGTACCTGCAATTTAGTGATATCCACACAGTTGTGGTCTTGAAGTTAAATCCTGAGTCCTCTTAGTCTGAGACCATGACAGAGACCTTCAAAAAAGGGTCTTAAGTATTACAACACTAGTTTAGACGTCTATGTGTGGGAGAGCTGACCCAGGACACACCAAACAAAATTGAATGAAACAGACACTCATAGCGTAGGATGGCGAAAAAACCCCAGCAAGAAACATTTAAATACAGAGTAATTATTAAATAATAGCAGTGGCTATAAACATCCAAGTCATGTACAGATGTTGCTTTTTTGTACCGTTTTCACTCACAGGATCACACATAAATTGACATTGGTACATAAGATTGTAAGGTTGGGTCTTTTGCAAAAACAATATTCCCAGTAAATATTATGATACACCATGAAGACCATTTTACCAGCCACAGTTTATAGCTAACAACAGTAAACGTTCACATTAACACATTAAAGTTGTCCAGCTTTTTTTTC
Source organism: Enteromius paludinosus (assembly GCA_032361165.1). NCBI lineage: Eukaryota > Metazoa > Chordata > Actinopteri > Cypriniformes > Cyprinidae > Enteromius > Enteromius paludinosus. The sequence goes on along the minus strand of JAUMHQ010000075.1, from coordinate 5,201,296 downwards.
TTTTTTTTTTCTTAAACTAGAAATCATTCACACTTTGGAGTCAAAGTCACACAAACACTTAGAAAATGAGATAACTTCTCCCCCAGTGTGACTTCACTGCACCATTATGTAAGACTTTAGGTCACTTTTTGGTTTTTGGGAATGGGAATAGCACTTCCTTATTATACAACGTAGCGGCACTAGTCCAAGCCCTCGCCGTGTAATCATAGTGTATCATTATTTCCAACGGTTACTCCATTCAAACGGCATGGGTCAATTAGTCATTTCCTTTCAGGCCTCATAAACAGAGGGCAGCTCTGCAGGCCCTGCCATCTCATCACTAACCCCCGTTTCCCTCTGCCCCATCTGCCACGGCTCAGGGTCCTAACACCAAGCAGCTGCTCCGCACACGCACCCTCTTGTTCACGTAATGCAGCAGCAAACAGTCCATAATTACTGTGGTGATCTGCCTCTATGCTCGCATCATACATCACCAGCATTACATGTCAGCTTTTTCTTTGGTCATATCAGATGGGATCACATGAGCATTAGCAGCGCACATGCATTTCAAGCACACTATAATCATAATAAAATTCTTTATGAAGCATGAATAGTTGGGGTGGGCGATATGGAAAAAATATCATGTCACGATTTTTTTCTGTGGAAATTACAATTCATGGTTTTTATCCTGATTCTTTTTCAAGTTGTTTTTTTAAGACTATTTAGCAAATTACAGAGCTAGGGGTGGCAATATGGCAAAAATATCATATTATGATTTTTTGGGGAGTGTGTTTTTTCATAAAAATCATAATTCTTTGTTATTGATTTTACTTTTTGCAAGTTGTCTGAGCAGAACAGACAAACTAATTTGCCTTTCTACAAAAACAAAGCCTTTCAAGGTTACAAAGTATAAAATAAAGACAAGCAGATATTTAGGCCAAAATGAGCAAAGATAAAAATAGTTGTCTTTTGTTATTTATATATAGATACACATTACAAATAAACACAATATAAACAAACAGTGCTTTTATTTTTTAGGAAGAGTAGATGTAGTCAGCAGTATTGAGAGGTGAAACACTATATCCTTCTACACTACATCCATCATTTACTCTCTCTCAGCTTCTTTTTTCTGTTGAACATTGTATTAAATTCAATGAGGACCAGCCACTGTTTGGTTACTTGGAATATCTTATTTTGTGTTTAGCACAAGAAAGAAATGAATACAGGTTTGGGACAACATGGAAGTGAGTAAATAATGACACAATTATCATTGTTGAGTGAACTATCCCTTTAATGACAAGCGGCGGCATGTTTAGTTCTGCCCCTTTAAGAGCTGCGCGCATCACTGGCACGTTTTCTCTTGATTGTTTACTTCACTTTAGACACAAGCAGCTGTGGTTAACGCTGTGTGTTTGTGACAGTATTAACACAATCACACGTGATAAATATCTTGGTTCAGTAATTAGGCGCAGTTTGACAGGCTTTTAGTGCACACGCGCTTCAGGTGTACGTGCCGGAAAAGCACACCCGGACAGCACACAGATGAAATGTTTAATCGGAAAGACTTGTGAATAATGTACTTTTGTGATTGTGAATCAGTGCAGTGTCCGGTGAGTGTAATTCTACCTCTGAGTTAACACTGATGTGAATGTGTGTCGCGTTGTACAGCATATTGAGACGGAGATGATAAAATAGCACGATACTACGATATTCGTTTAAAAGCAGATCGTGGAGAAATATTTATCGTCCAAGATCAAAAATCGTCCTATCGCCAACCCCTAATTAATAGTAAAATGAATGATTTGTTGTGTGAACTATTTTCAAGAGACCAGGAGACGTTTGGATATCTTTGAAGCAGAATTTTACATCGAGGTAGAGGCAATTGAAATAAAGCATGGAAATGAAGGATTCAGGTACCAGTCCTGATCCAATCAGCATAGACAATCAAATACTGCAGCAAAAGGCACCAAGAACTGTTAAAAACAAAAGGTGACAAAACAAAAGTCTCAGTAATCGGCCTCATTTGACTCACTATAAGAGGACAGGAACTGGCAGGAACCTCTGGCTGCAAACTTGAATGTTAACACCTTTACTTTAAATGCTAAATACAATGTACTTCACCTTAGTTTCTTATCTGATGTTATGTCAGGATGTAGGATCAGCAGATCTAAGACAGATTCTTTCATTTTGTTATCCTACAGATTGGAATGTAAACTGATATTTCTTAATAAAGCAAAAGATTGAAAACAGTACTCTTCTAATCATTTTGCCACCACTGTACAAAAAAAACATACACATATATATATATATATATATAATTGGAATGCATAACAAGTAACACAAGACTATTTTTTTTTTATAAGTAACTAGTAAAGCAACATATTACTTTGAAATTAACACCAAGTTTTTAAAATTGATAAACGAAGGTTTCCTAATTTATTGTCCAATATCTCTCCTGTCCCATAGTAAGAGAAATTGTGAGTGAGTTACAGAGGCACTTCCATTAACCTAAGGCTTATTCATTTCACTTTTTGTGTGAAAGGCCAAAAATGTAAATTTTGTAAACTGTATCACGATATCAGTGTTTCATATCGGTCGATATTGATAATTATTGATATTTTTTATGACCCATTTTAAATAAGGTCCCGAAGAAAAACCTATTACATTTAAACATTTTTATTTTAAACTTAACCTTCCTCTGATCATAATCCCCTCAGTTATTAAGACAGAAATGTCAACAACCATGGCAAACTCAAATAATTAAAATGTAAACATAATGCCACCGCCTACGTTATATCTTTGTACCGTTTAGATTCTTTGTCACAAGGCACTGATGCAAAGTACACCTCTCTCCACGGTGGTCTGCTGCTTGTGCGGTGTTGCAGCTACAGCTGTTGTTGGCTGAACACGGCTGTGCTCTAAAGGGCGAGCGGTACATCAAGTTCATGGTATTACCAGTCTTGGCGGGGACGACGGTCTTGCATAATTTGCAGACGACATTGGTATGACTACGGTCAGAATTATAATATCCAAAAAACTGCCACACTGGCGAGCTGACTTTTCCGCTTTTATTTACAAATTCCTCGCTCGCTGCGGCACTCATTTTCTGCTTATGAAGAGGAATCCAGCAGTCCAGCGCGAGACAACGATATGGTGCAACCAAACGTGATACTGTTACATGATTGGCTGTTAGTAGGGCTGGGCGATATATATCGAACGATATATATCTCATCATGAAAAGCCAGTTCTTTGATTAGCGGTAAATCTCCGTCAGCTGTTTTTAAATCCAGCGCCAGCTTATGAACAGAGCCCTAGATCACTGACAAGCTACGCCAAGGAAGAATAATAAAATAAAACGTTTTATCGAACACATTTTTTTATTGATATCGATCATACCGTTATCGTTTTATCACCCAGCCCTAAACACAGTTACTTTTTATGACTCAAAATGATATTGTAACGCATTACTTTTATACGTAACACTGCAGACACACACAAAATGAAAAAATAATTCTAGGTTGATTTAATACTATTTTAGTTTTTCTATATGAAATGTTTAATTCAATGTGTTAGTGGTGCATTAAGTGTTACATTTTAGAAAATTATAGTAGCAATTGTTTCTACACTAAATTATTAGCACTAGAATAGGCATATTATGTCATTTCTAATTGATTGATATTCCTATTTTGTTGACGGTTATCTTTGGCAGCAGCATGACCCATCCCTTGATGTAATGTGACTGACCACCGCTGGTGTGTCACATAACAGACAGCCAACTAGTGTAGTATCAACTACTCACATGAGATAATTTGAGTTATTTCCAGTTATTTGCTTAGTTGGCAGCTGATTTGGGATAAGAAGTGCTTTGTGATCATTGTGTTCTGAACAGCTCTGAGATCAGAGCTTCCATCAAAACATGTTTCTGGAAAGGAGAATTAGTTTAGGAGTTTAAAAGATGATTCATATTCTGGCCTAGCTGCTGATTTTATTAGTCAACTACGTAATGCCTTTAAATGGTAAGAGCAGAAAAACCCCTACAAGTTGAGCCCAGATAAGGCTGATTTCCACAAAACCTCTCTGTAAGGATGAGGCCGATGTATCAGTTAAACTAACTGACTGTATAAATGGCCGACAGTAGTGTTTATGTGGGTTACTTTGTGAATGTTTCTGAATTATAACATGCCGCTTCTCCTACTACATTTAGGTCTATTCATCTTTTTGTTTTCTTTGGCTAATTCTGGAGTCCTCCCACACATTGCTGGCTTTGACAGTGCACTGTGAATCGAGCCTACGAGTAAACCAGCATCCCACTCTGATTCATGTGTGTTTGATTGTAAAACTGTGAACTCAATGGGATGCTTCAGATTTCAGCTGAATGTAGCAGTCATTTTATCATTCAAGCCACTTTTTGCACTCGCTTTGTGGTTCATGTGTATTTTGAATCGATGCACGGCTTCGAAGTCAGAGGATTTTACCCGTAACATTATTTTTTTTGTCTTCACGCAGGTCATGGAGACCAAGAATATGCTGTACCTTGTGACTGAATACGCCAAAAATGGGGAAATCTTTGGTAAGTGGTACCATTTACAAATGTTGGTACTTGATATAAAATATAGCACTAGCTTGCAACAAATAATACTACATTTTTCTTTTTTGGGGGGTAAAAAGCTGACCACCATATTTGGATGTTGTTGTTCTCGCTTTTGTTTTTGATTCAAAATGATACGATGCTTCGCTTATGCTGTCTTGCAGCCAAATCTACCTCTTATCAATTTCACTATACGTTTATCCTGATTCCACATCACTTAGAAAGTGTGTATTCAACTAACATCTTGGTTTCAGATGATGGTGACAAAGGTCAGGCTGGAATTAGCTCAGGCGAGGCAAACACAGTCTGTGTGAATAACCATCATAGTCACAAGCAACAAATGTGTCAGCGATGATGATCATATTCTGACAGTTTAGCTGTCCGTCTTTCTGTTTGCTTTGGAGTTCTGTTCTGTCTAACACAAGCTCGAAGCTAAGAGCAAAACTGAAGGTCAAAGAAAATTAAAGGAATAGTTCATGCAAAAAATTGATTCTGCCATCATTTACTCCTACTCTTGTTATTCAAAGCCTGAGTGACTTATTTTCATCCGTCGAGTACTGAGGGAAAGTACCAGTTCTGGTCACCTGTTTCAGTTATGGTGCTTTTCCACTGCATGGTACGACTCGGCTCGGCTCGGCACGGCTCAGTTCGGCTCGGTTTGGGCTTCCACTGCAGTTTAGCACCGCTTTAGAGTGGGCGGGATTATTCACGTGTCGTTATAGTTGCGCCTGCGCTGAATTAAATCTAGCGGCTCTGTTGTGTCTCGTGTCGCAAGTTCAGTGTTCCCAGTGGAAACCCCCCCCCAAAAGTGAGCTGTACTGAACCGTACCGTGCCGTTCTATGCAGTGGAAAAGCGCCGTTAGAGTGAATGGGGACTGAACTTTTAAAGGGGGTAGTTCATTAACTACTCACCCTCATGTCGTACCTGTAAAACATTTCTTTATCTTCAGCAGACAAATTAAAATATTTTTGACGCGCTTTCTGACCCTACATAGACTGCAACACACCTAAAAAGTTAAGGCCAAGAAAGCTACTAAAGACATTATTAAAATGGTCCATGTGGCATCCGTTGTGAAACTGTAATGTTATGAAGCAATGAGAACACTTTTTGTCTTCAGAGAAAACAAAAGTAACGACTTCAATGGTTTCTTCTCCCCTGGGTCAATCTACGACACCATTTACAAGAGTGCCACGACACATGGACTGTTTTAACTATGTCCTTGCTTCCTTTCTTGGCCATAAATATTTCAGCTGTGTTGCTGTCTATGCATGGTCAAAAAGCTCTCAAATTTCATAAAACAATATCCTAACTTGTGTACCAAAGATGAACGAAGGCCTTCCAGGTTTGGAACAACATGAGGGTGAGTAATAAATGTTCCGAATTTTCTTATTATATAGAATAATAGGGAACAATTTCTGTGGATTAAGATGTAGTGTAATATTTTTTTTTTTCATTGCCAAATTACTTTTATTAGAGTATTAGAGTATAAAAAAAATATATATATTCTGATTGGATATTTACACCGGGAAGAGTCATACAGGTTTGAAACAACATGGACTTAAGGAATCAGAATTGTCATGTTTAGTTGAGCTCTCTCTTTAAAAATCACTTGTCTGTGACTCTTGAAGGTGAAAGTGGTGTAAAAGTAGACTACATCACTTCCAGTGACTGATCTCTTTGACTTTGTAGCAGCAGCTGCTGTGCACCACCTGTGAAAACTCACATAATCATCACACATTATTCTTACGTAACACTGTCTGTTTCACAGTACACGGCAATGTGATATGCTACCAAGAAATTGTTCCTACCCTGGGGAGTCAAGATTTATTTTTTTTTTTTCGTGTGTTTAGAATTTGATGCCCACAGTGAAATACTATTGGTCCAAAACTGCATTAGCTTTAATTGGCTGCTGTTGTTCTGTATTGTGTAACATTTCGGCTTTCATTGCGGACAGACAAATTACTTAACAGTTTTGTTTTCAGATGGATTTTGTAAACATATATTTGTCACGCATATTCTGTTTGGCCAGCCACCAATCAGCACGCTCATACTGCTAAAGTGGTTTATTGCTAGACAGTAAAACAGACATTCAGCGTGATTCTTTCTTTTATGATCTTGTGGTTGGCGGTGTACTTTGTGTGGACACCATGACCCTGCTGTTGGATGTGACAATAACCTCTGTGTTTTGAAAGAGATATAAAGAGAGATGTCGTGGCTGGGGCAAACCAAATTACTTGTTCCCGCCCAAGTGTACTACGGGGTGAGATAACAGCCAAATGTCCCATAGAGACTAGAAATGAGGCTGCTGAGGTCAAAACAAATAACAAAAAAAAAAAAAAACAAAACAAATAAAATGATCTTGTCGACATAGCATAACCAATACGTACATGACAGTTTTTGTTGAGATTACCCCATAATTACAGTCTTGTAGTATGGAGAGGCCATGCTGTCCAACTATATGTGATTATGCAACTTATTTACAGCATGTGCCATCACTATCAAGACTAAAAGTTCAATCAATCACAAATTAGAAAAGATACTTTTTAAAATTATCGACCAAACGGTGCACTTACATCACACTGGATCTTGGCTATCCTAATGCAACACAGGCACTCACTTCCATCAGATAATCTTCACAGGGATAAAAGAGAGAGGAGAGAGAGCTAGAGCAGCATTTGGTGCTGTGAAGTGCTGGGTTCGGTCCCCCGTGGTGGAGCTTAGCAGCCCAGAAGCCCACCACGAGAGCCTGTCTGCTCCACCAGCACCGCAGAGCAGAGCCGAAGCATTAGAGGGACCTGGAAACTGGGTCAACTTCGAATAAGTAGGAACTGCAGAACGCACAGGCAAAGCAGGAGAGAGAGGGAAAGCTAAGGGACATTGATTTGAATTTTGGAAGTGGAGGGGAGAAATGTAGGCCATGCATATTTTAGAAAAATCCAGAGCTGGAGAAAAGGTTCTTTTTGAACATGTCAGCTGATTAGTCTTGACACCCGTGTCTGCCCTCAGCCTCTCGATCCCTGCTTTTTACCCTCAGGCTCTATTTCTAGGCTGTCAATTTTAGGTTTGAGCATTAGTAATGGTAGTATAGGAAAACTCATAATTTCTGTCTAGATCATTTATGACTCACTGGAAAGAGCAAACATGTGAGACCAGAATATATTCTTTATGTTGGAAATGGTTTTGTTTATTTGTTTGTGTGCAAGAGTTCACTAACATAAAATTACCAAATTTATCTTGGTATTACCCAGTTTTTTTTTGCACATAGCATATAATTTCTTTTGGATATTTAATACCATAATAATATTAATCTTTTTTTTTAGTATAGCTAATTTTCTTAGTTCTATCTCATAAAATGAGACGGTTTGATATCTTTTTAATACAAAAATATTTTTTATAAAGAAAGTTGTCACTGCAAGAATATAAGGAATGATACTGAAGGAAGGTAATATGAAAAGCTTAAAATAAATGGTCATCTAATTAAAGAATAATTAGAAAATACCATGAAATGTATTATACAAATTCTTATATATATATATAAATTATAAATATAAATTATCAAAAAAAATTAGCAAATTTAATCCGACCAATAAAAGAAAAGTGTTTTTAATACAAAAAAGTCAACCTTCAAATAATTATGTTCAGTTATGCACTCAA
>JAUMHQ010000075.1:5175649-5185718 GCA_032361165.1 Enteromius paludinosus | reverse complement strand
TATTCGAAAATAATGAACCTGCAAATGTCTCAACTGACCAATCAGAATCAAGCATTCCAGAGAGCCGTGTAATAAGAGTCAACAAGGTTATGGGTTCAAACCCCACTTCATTATCCCTGTTTTATTAGGATCAGTCTGGATAAAAATTGCAAAGAAATCCCAATCTTAAGACTTAAGAAATCTTTGTGAACTCTCTTTCTTTACCCAGGTAAACTGTTCAGCGTGGGTCATAACCCCTCTCTGGGTAGCGTGGACTCAGAGTACGACATGGGCTCTATGCACAGTGACCTCAGTCTGCTGGAGGACACACCGTCTCTAAATGAAGTAGTCCTGGCCAACACACCCGTCACCCGCCTGACTCCACCCTTCATGAACGCTCGGCCCGCTAACCCAGCCATGCAGGCGCTGAGCGCCCAGAGGAGAGAGACGCACAACCGCTCTCCCATCAGCTTCCGCGAGGGCCGCAGGGCATCAGACACCTCACTCACACAAGGTGAGCAGCGTTCTGTGACATTATACACTATCATTCAAAAGTTTGATTTCTTGTTAAGTAATTAATACTTCTGTTTTGCAAGTATGCATTAAAAATGTACAGCAACACTGTTTCCACATAAATGTTAAGCAGCGCACATTCAAATATTTAAATGATTTCTAAAGGGCCATGTGATATGCTGATACATTCTAATAAATAAAATAATAATAAAATATTTTAAGAAGTGGACAATTTTGCACATTTACAAATGGTCTCCACTGTGGTTCATGCATTAGATTCAATATCTCTTCCTTCTCTTTCTCTCACATGTTATTTTCACACTCTCTCTCCCTGTTTCTCTCTTGTTTTCCTCTAAATGCACCACCCCCTGTCAGATGATTCATTGAGTGAATCAGAGAGTGCTTTGAAGATTAGGCCAACTCAGTCCTATTGAGTTCTCTCATCCTGTGGCCTGAATAATTACCCTTAATCACTTGAAGCCCTAAAATAACCTGAGAATCCTTTTTTCAACCCTCTTCCGTTCAGCAGCAGAGAAATCAAGAGCCACTAAACAGCATTTTAATGTGCACTTGAGCGATGAATAAAGCATTTGCAGCCTGCCTGATCATATTTTCTCCTGAAATAGACTGATCAGCTACGTTAAGTGAGGTCACGAGGTAGCAGTCAGAGGTAGCGTGGGCCCGAGGGAATGAGAGTCACTTCTTGTTTTCTGACACTCCCATGTGAAAATTCATGACCACACATGGATGCTGACACTGGGGGTGGAACATCATCTTATGATCTCTAAGTCATGCGGAAATAACAGTGTTAATATTCATAATCTTGTTCCTCTCTTCATGTAGGCTTGGTGGCCTTTAGACAGCACCTACAGAATCTGGCACGGACCAAAGGTATCCTGGAGCTAAATAAGGTGTATGAGCAGATGGGCTCTGGAGAAACCCCTTCCCTGGGGCTGCTGAGCCCTCAGGCCCATCCACATGACTTATTGGAACCTGCACTACAGGTCAGAGAAGCTACTAGAAATCACAGATATGAGCTAACCAGAGTTTTTCAGTATCCCTTAAAATCAGGAATGACAAATGCAGAGGTTTTAAACTCAGGGGAGGTCTGTAAGGGAAAAAGCTAAGAGCGAGTTAAAATATTAACTACATATGTTATTGTGTGTTTTTAATTTGATTATATAACTTCAAAGTTATAGATTATATAGTTTCACTCAGCTTTCACAACTGATCAAATATTCCCAAAAGTCCCAGTTTATAAACAACAGATCTGAATTTATTTTAAAAATGTGAACATAAACAGACATATCTCTTTCTTTATATAAGAGAAACCAGCATGTTATAATGATTTCTGAAGGATCATGTTTGTTATTCTGATAAAATAAGTTCTGTTAAGTACAATAAACAAAATGGATTGAAATTTATTCAAAACTAAAATCTATTATTTTATTCTATTTACACTAATCCTAATGTGTGTGTGTGTATATGTGTATATATATATATATATATATATATATATATATATATATATATATATATCTGTGTGTATATAATGCATCAGATTCAATTAATTGGAGTCAAGCTGGGATGTCCTGGGTCCCAAAACCCTCAAAATTTCAATTTTTGGGAGATTAATTACTGCCAAGCACTGTGTGTTACTTCGGTTGGAAAGTATCAGAATGCCCTTACTTGAACTCTGCTACCCTTCTAACCTCCCTACTGACACATAGACAGCCCGCTCTCTTATGTAATTACGCGAGAAGAAGCAGCCAATTGTCAGTTGTTTACTGTCCATCCGGTAAGCCCCCTGAATGTGGCCATTGTTGAGTAACAGGCTGGTGACTGGTGCCCAATGGTCACCAAAGACAGAAATTTAGTATGAATCAATAAAGAAATACTTATGGGAATAACACGTAGGGATACCAAAGCAGGGCAGGCGCCAATGACAAGATGAATCCAATGAATCCAAAAATCATTTTACTAGGCTAGTAAGGCCGAAAAAGGCAGTGAAAATGATCTTCCATTAGAGGCATGTGGCATTGTAAGGATTAGCTACTGGAGCAGACTGGCATGTTTTTCCCAGAATCCCTCTGGGTCAGCGGACAGCTATTCAGCCTTTTCATTACCGAGTAATGAATTCATGCATTTGAGTGCACAGCCATCAATGTGGCTGCCTAGCAAGGCGCTGACATGTTTTTCTGTGTGTATGTATGGTTTGTGCAGGAGGAAAGAGGTCACCAGCACGACATGGCTCTGTTCTCAGGTGGAACACACCCCGCACTGTTGTCAAGGAGACAGAGTCTGGAGCCGCAGTACCTGGTACAATACAGTACAATACAGGTGATGAATCTCTATTTCTGCCATTATAATCTAAATAAAACCCATCTGAGATAATAAACGAATAAGGCACATGTTCAAAGCTTCTTGATTTATAAGGCCTCATTTACACTGTCAGTTATATCAGACCCAATTCTGCTTTTTTTTTCTGCTCATTTGTGGCACAGATCTATGACAGTGTAAACAGCAACAAATGCATGCATTTGGATGTTTTGAGACTGGTTTAAGAATCGGTTACTAATAATAATTTATGACAAATATAACTATTACCACTGCTTTATTTCATGTGGTGGAAGAACCACATAGCAAGATCCTACCAACCACCAAGAATACCCTAGAAACCACATAGCGCCATGCCAGCAGTCACACACAATACCTTTTGTGAGTGAGTTGTGTAGTAGATTTGCAGATAATTTAATTTATTATTTAATACTCTAGCAGTTACCAAATGGACTCAAATCTGATTCTCTGTTTGTGTTATATCTCCTTCTCCATTTTCCATCCTCTTTCTGCTATCGCTATAAATAAAAGTGATAAAAGGCCACTGCAGTATTTCTGAAGATGCTCATGGCAGTACAGAATGATTTCTACAGCTCTGTGTTTCAAAGTCCTTGACGTAGTGTATCTCTCTACAGAAAGCATCACTGATGGCCAACAGCCCCAGCAGCTGCCAGATGTTCTGCAAAGAAACTCCTCGCAGTTTGGAGCAGCAGCTGCAGGAACACAGGTACTACGCTTTATAGGGATGGGTATTGTTAAGGTTTTAACGGTATTACTACTTTTATCGATTTTTATCGATTACTTTTATATAAATATATATTTATAATATATGTCTATATATATATATATATATATATTTTTTTTTTTTTTTTTTTTTTTTTTTTTTAATGTAAAATAATCTGTAGCCTAACAAACACCAATGTTTTGAGCAAATATTACACAAACAAATAAATAAACACAACTATTTTCAAAAGAATGTACAGTGGTTACAGTCGGGTCATGCAGGCAGGCTGCAAGAGGACTAACAGCTTTTAACTGCAGCTTTAACCAAAAATGTTCTTAAATTAGTTCACTGTGTTTGGGATTAAAAGTAATAAAAGTTTGGAACCTCTTGTGTTTGATCTGCAGGCTGCAACAAAAACGTCTGTATCTTCAGAAACAATCTCAAATGCAGGCCTACTTCAACCAGATGCACATTGTGGAGGACCCTTACGCTACCTGTGCAACCATGGGCCACCAGGACTCCGGAGCCCCACCTCAGCCGCAGGGTTCGATAGCACCAGCACACCAGCAGCCGCAGAACCCCCAGGCCTCACCTCAGTTTGCACACACACAGCCGCTCGGCCCTCTAATGGAGCCTAACCCAGAATCTCTGACCTATGAACCCTACCTGGGCCATTACGCTCAAATGCAGCCTCTGCCTCCAAACTTCTCCGCTCAGCTGCCGCCCCAACAGCCCGAGCCCCTGAACTACACCTACCCAGCCTGCGATCCAAGCCACTCTGCTCCAGGAGAAGCGCTGTATCTGGAGCAATACGACTATCCGCTCGATCCCGGGCAGCCGCCTCCAACCGCAGAGGGCGGCGCTGCTGGGTACGAAGGGCTGGCGTTGGCCGACCCATTTCTGGACAGCGAAATGATGGAGACGGTGGACTCCCAGCATGGGTTTGTGCTGGTGAACTAAGCCAAGACTCAAATAACCAGTATTACCTTGATTTCTGACTCACTACGGATGAATTGACGGATGAGATGACGTCACAGGGACGGACCGAGTTTTGTACGTTTGACATTTAGGTTGTGGCAAACGTGAGCTGTAATCTTTATACTTCACGAAACTCCTCCCTACCTCCCTCCTCGTTCTCCAGTGGTCCCACCTGCTGCTCTCTCACAATAGAGTGCCGGATGGCGTGGCGTTTGGGCCAGCTGCATCGGAGGCTCACCTCCTCTCCGCCTCCGAACCGACTGCAGGATAGGAGCTGCTCGCTACGCGCCGTATGTAGCACAAAGACAGCCTAGATCTGCAATACGGAGCCTGCTCGACAGCACAATTAAATATTGACACGTTTTGTACTTAACAAAATCCCTCAAAGCGTCTGACTTTGATTCATCAAAGACTAGTCAAGCGCACTCTACAAGTGCAATGTTGGATAAAACAAATGGCAATATTGAAGCAATATACTGATTCATCTGGAACTGAAAAAATGAAGCCATAAGTTGGAACTGCACCACCCAAAACTTTTAAACCGCCGATATTTGTGGATGAAGCTGTGATTTTAATCTTTTTCCACTGGATTCCCTTCATCCTAAATGCCCTAAAAATAACAGTCTGTTCTCCTTAAACCGCAACAGTGTTATTTTGTTTGCTAATATCGGCGCACTGTGAAAGATGAGTCATGACTCTCTTTACATAGTGATGATTAATTAGGAGTGGTTTATAAGTCAGGTGACATCATCACCTCCAAGGGCGATGTTGGTATGCGTTTAAAGGATTTAGAATTCAATTATTATCAGTTTGGTGGCATCTACCCCTTTACACTAAAGAATACATCAGCATTCATGTTTAGTCACTAGACACTGGATAGTTCGTCCAACTCATTGCATTTACGACAGACAAAGCAGAGATTGTTTTTGTTAGCAGCACTTAGTAAATCTGTTCTACTTGAAGTGACAAGTCTGTGACTAAACTCACATATCAGATACTCTACAGAAAATGACCATCACGCAAACTGATCACAAGGTTTGGTAACAGAACACGTATTAAGGCAGATAATAAACTGGAGCACTTTGTCTAGCAAGCTAAAGGAAATGTAGCTGAGGAGACGGCAGCTGGGTGAGGTGAACCTGCTCTGCTTGTTTCGTCAAATAAGAGACTCAAAATTCATCTCTTTCTAATAACGTGCTCCAAGCGCTCTCTCAATGAAGGATGCAGAGAGAGCACGACTCGGCGATTGTTTTGTGTAAAGTAGGGATTAGAAACGTTGAAAGTGCTTTCAAAATGCAACAGATTTTGTATTTAATGTGATAGTGTTCCGTGTGCCTTTTTCTTATTTCTTTTAAGTTAAGATGCTGAAAGGATAGTTCACCTAAAAATGAATATTTGTCTCGATTTATATTTCGTCATGTCAGTTCAAACTTGTATGGATGGCCTTCTTCTGTGAAACGCGTTCAAGCATCAAAAAGAATGATGGAAGTATCGTGAAAATGGCCCGTACATATTTAGAGTTACATGAGGATGAATAAATTAAGTTTCAGTTTTATTTTGGGGTGAATTGATCTTTAATAATTTAGTTTTTTCGGTTTGATTCTGTTGGTATTGTTACAGGACATATGTAGACCCAGGTTTTACAAAGGTACAAAACCAAAGTCCCCTCAGAAGTGTTCCTGTAAAACCCCACCGTGTGGAGTTTGGAGCTTCTTGGTTAGTTTCGTAACAGTGCTGTTTTTTTGTTGTTGTTTTTTTTGGTCAATCAGTATATGCCGTTGAAAAGTATTAATAGCAATATTTCTTATGAACAGATTAGTGAATGTGTTGCCATATATCATAATCACACCTCCTGCTGGCGAACACCGTTCCTTAGACATCCTACAATTCTGCATTTACCATGGTTGTTGACCACACATAAGCTAATGTGCTGTTAAGATTAAAAAGATTTATTGAACAAAGCGTTTTGTGTCTGTTTATTTTATCTGGTGGAAATACTGTTCCCGGTTTTTATGTCTGTATTCGGTAATAAACTTACAGAGCCGCGTGTCATCTGAACGTTTGAGGTCTTCCACCGGAGCTGCTCCCGTCAATTTTATTTGACTTTAGGCATTTGTTCATACGGACGTAAGTCACTGCTCTGAACAGCTGTGCAGACGAGACATTACTGCGGTTGTCAAACACAAACTGACACGTTGCGTTACAATAAATAGCGTCATGTTTTGCACCGTCACGCACGTGATGGGCTCGCGCGCATTCTATAAAGCGCGGCGCTCAAGATAAAGTCATGAAAACAATATCGTTTTTTTTTTTATTTAATAATTGATTGCGGTGTTTATAATGATTCGCTCGTCCGCGTTATATTTATTTCAATTTCTATGAGTATTTAATTAAAAAAAAAAAAATACAATTTATGTGGTGGGAAATGAGGCTATATTGGAAAGATTTCACATGATTCCCTCTTCCGTCTATTTTTCCTCTTTCTGAAAGTAGTTAAATCACTATCATTGAGTTTGTTTTGTGTGTGTGTGTGTGCAGGTTTATGAGGACACAAATTTGTATAATGACATGGGTATGACATAGGTACTATAATATGTAGGTGTTTTATAAGGACATTTTCAGTGTCCCCCTAATTCAAAAGGCTTAAAAAACATACTAAATGGTGTTTTTTTGAAAATCTAAAAGGGCACACAGTTTCCTGTAAGGGGTAAGTTTAGGTGTAGGGTCAGTGTTGGGCAACACCACATACAGTTTGTACAGTATAAGAACCATTACGCCTATGGGGAGTCCCCATAAATCACAAAAACCAACGTGTGTGTGTTTTTGGCTATTTGAGCAAATAAACAAAAAAAATGATGGCATGCAGTTGAAACGTGAAAGGGTTCCTATTTCAAAAATTGGTACAAAAGTACAGTCCATTGAACACATTTAAGCTTACTTCTATCCCTAAAAAAATGTATTTTGTGATGAACGCAGTGCAGTATGAGCACACGTGACACGCGTTCCCGCATCTGCGCCGGCGCACGCGCTCACCTATGTTTGCGGCTGAATACAAATAATCATTATGGACAACTAGGCTAAATCTGGGAAAAGACATGAGCGCAACCCGGTAAAGAGAAAGGGAAAATAAAATAAAAACCGAGATGAAGCCGGTGCTTCAATTTCAGATAATGCGTTTATAGTCCAAACATTTTTGACTGAGGTTAGTAGACTAATGTGTTTTATTGTCGGTGATTTCACCACCACCAACAACGCATCTGACTAAACATTGCATTTTCCATGACGTAAAATGTATTATATAAAAACAACGAAGCAATATATGAATTAATTATGGTTTCATTGAATAACACTCTGAAAATACATGATATAAAACAATTGCCTGCAAAGGGCACCAAAGGCCTGTTAATTGCTATTGCGTCATTTACAGGACGATCCAATCTTTGTTTAATATTGACCAAAGATTTAATTCAAATATCCAATTGTTTTATTTGTTATTATTTTTTTAATTTCGCCACCTTTTGTAGCAGAAATGCTACAACCTATTTAATTTATTCATAAAAAACGTGGACGTTTTATTTTGTGTGATTTCTGAACGCTTGAGGCAATAAAAACAATCACACTGTATTATTAAAATCTTATAGGCTAGTTTCTGTCTAGGGGTACAATTGTGATTTATAAATACAATGTAATTACAATTAATTTATGTATTTTTATATTTAAAAGAAAGTTCTATTTTGACCCCTTATAGGCTAGTATGTGTTTTTTTTTTTAAGGGAGGGGGCACAACAATACTTTTCTGCTTAGGGCACACATTTGGCCAGCAGCGGCACGGAACAAATGAATTCATTTTTGGTGTGTAGGGGGGTTGTGGGTTTAAATTAGTGCATTTCTGCTTACGAAACTTTTGATTCCCTATTAGACCATTTCAACTAATTTGTTCAGCGGTGTTCAGCAGAGCGTTTAGTGTTCAATCTCAAAAGCAGCTTCCTCTTCTCTGCTGTGATTTTCACATGACCCCGAGCTCACTTGTTCTCATTCACACTTCCATGTGCGTTCTCACCCTTTCTTTCTCACTATCATTCACTCATTCTCATCACATATGAGGCAAGAGCCCTATTTCCAAACAGCTCACCACACAAGAATGCTCACAAATTACACAAGCGGAGACACTGTTGTTTTTTCCACTGTTCTCGAAGTCAACAACCACTAAATATTTCTCTTACCCAACTCAAATCAGATCGTTCTGTGGGCAAAAGGCTTTTCCAGCAGTTCGAAAAATATCCATTTCACACATGCTGTACTCTCATTGCAGTTCTGTTGAAGTCAATCCATTTCATCATTATCCCGATGAGAAAGTGTGCAATTATTATGGTACAAATCTATTTTTGGGTTACTGGTCTATTTGCATAAAGCATAAACACAAGTCACATTGTTATTCATGATGGCAAGCCAGGTTGACAGTGGAATGGTGTTAATGGTGATCATCTTGAGGAGCTATGGCTGAGACAAATGTGGTTAATGCAATAATAGTCCCATTGCTGTAGAATCCTGTTATTACAGTATAATTAGGTGGTTATCAGACATCTTATCCTCAGGGGAGCATCATGATTGGCACAGATGTCTGCTAAACTGGACAGAAACAACTAATCCAACGAGGTCAGTGACGGCTGTCCTGCACATAAGCCTCAGGCATACACTGTCTTTTAAATTTTGAATTGCATGAGCCTGCAACAGTTTTCCTCATATTTAGATATGTCTGAATTGTTTAGCACTAAAATGTTGACACAATGTATGTTACAATATAACAAAATAAGAACTGAAGCAAGGTTACATATTCGCATAATATTCAGATGTAATTAAATATATAGCATTAGAAATAACATGAGTGTATGTTCAGAGCCAGAGGAACAAAAACAGAAGATCTCCCACAGAAAAAGTTGTTCTTTTATACCCTTAAAACTAGGGTTGGACGATGTCAACCAATTTGGCATCGTACGATGTCTAATGTGAAACATCGCGATGGACGATGACATCATTTAGTTGTAACTAAAACACCAAGCCCCGCCCCACGACTGACAAAACAGTGTTCGCGCGAGCAGGCGAGAGAGGATTGAACGCAGGAGTGATTGACTTGCGCGCGGATGACACATCAAGCGTGCGCGAGGGTTTGAAATGAGCTCGCGGCCCCGTTTCTTCGCATGTACATCCGTTTTCCTCTCGCGGAAATCATTTACCGCGCTCGCCAGCATCAGAGGTGCACTCGCTAATTAATGGCATAGATTTGCCACCATAGATTAATTGTGTTTATCGCGAGCTGGTTGCTGCTGCTGCGGCGGGGCGGAGCATCATGATGTCTATCGGCCATCGGCGATGGAATCGTCTATCGCCCCAACCCTACTTAAAGGGATAGTTCACCGAAAAATGAAAATTAGATGTTTATTTGCTTACCCCCAGCGCATCGAAGATGTAGGTGACTTTGTTTCCTCAGCAGAACACAAACGAAGATTTTTAACTTTAACCGTGGCAGTCTGGTAGTCA
>JAUMHQ010000075.1:5012683-5046859 GCA_032361165.1 Enteromius paludinosus | reverse complement strand
AAATCTTCGTTTGTGTTCTGCTGAGGAAACAAAGTCACCTACATCTTGGATGCCCTGGGGGTAAACAAATAAACATCAAATTTTCATTTTTGGGTGAACTATCCCTTTAAGGAAGCCAGCGCTGAATAATGTCATGTTCATAATTACCCTGGTGTGCTCAATTTTGTGAATAACAATGGAAATATACTTATGAGATATTTTACACATAAGAATTTGATTGTGACAATATAGATTTTTTTTTTTTCAAAATGTGTTCAGTTGTTTGATTTCTTTTATTTTTTTACTTTCATAAAAGCTCTTTATTACACAGTTATTACAAGCTAGTCAGTGTATTCAGTAGGTTGCCTCAGAGGCGTGAGGTATTGCAAATAGGTCGCTGTGATTTTGCCAAGTAAAACATCTTAGATCAACATCTTTGGTTAATCCTGAATCATCATTACTGTCCAAAAATATAGACTTCCCTACCCCTAAACTTACCCCTACCCAAAATGCCTAAAATAATTGCTGATTAACAAGGAGAAGCACCTAACCCTAATCACTAGCCAATAACATGTATTTCCAGAAAAAATATTCCTCAATTCTGATTGGTTGATTGGAACATCTTGTACTTGCAAGTGCATATAACATAAAACAATGCAACAAAAATGAAACTATGCATTGCCCGGAAATGTACTCATAATACTTAAGTACTTTTAAAAGTAAGTACTTCTATACTTTCAATTAAGTAAAAAACATTTGTTGACAACTTTTACTGGTAATATTTGACCAGTAGTATCTTTCACTCAATTAATAGATTTGTGTACTTTGTCCGCCTCTGAATCCAAGTAATCCATAACATACATTAATTTGAATGAATGTGAAGAATGTCAGAAAAACATAAAGAACTAGTCCATAAGAATGTTTGGGGAGGATAGCAAAGATGAACTGATTAAATACTGGGGAAGCAGAGTTCTGGTGTGGAAGTTTTCGAAGAAACAAGAATGAAAACAGGGGGTCGATGTGTGGAGGGAATTAAGTGAAGGGGGATGGGACAGAGCATGGGGGGCTTTGATAATATGAAACAAGACGCATATGGAGAAAGTTTCTAAATGTTACCATGGCTGACTCTGTTCGGTGCTCAACACTGTCTGATTCATAACTGATTTACAAGCAGAGCATCTACAATCAGTAATCAGCACTCACTGCTAATCTCAGTACTAGCCTACTCTACTACAAAAAGTAGTGCTCCTTTCTATAACCATCATGAAATGGCCATATGCTGTGAGTGAAAAATAAAAGACTTAAAATTGAGCAGAAAAAGCATCTCATAAGTGCAGAGTGCTGCATTGAAGTGTGTGTGATTGCAAGGTTTTTGTCTGCAGTTGCAGCTCATACAGCTGGAGCACAGTTTGTATCTCCAAGGCAACAGTCTGTGATGCAGGGGGAGCTGGGTAATGTAGTGACATAACACATTTCCCTGTAGGCAAAGAAACACTGCGGTTCTGTCATTTACTCTTCCATACCTGCATTAGTTCTTCTATAGATATAGACATTTCAAAAGACATTTTGAAAGACAAAAGAATTTTGAAAATTATTATTCGCAAACAGGTTTCCCCCAACAACTCTCATTGGTTAACCAAACTGGTAGTCCCACCCCAAATTCAGGTGATAGGTTGAGTCGTTTTGTTCCAGGAAAAAAAAAGAAAGAACAAAGCAAGATTTTAAACTGGCAAAGACAGACAATGTTCATGCTTTTCAAGAAAATCAACCTTGTGAGTGCCACTGCATGTTAAGCTGAGATTGTACTTTACCATCGGAAAAATTACACACCTCAGCTTGAAGCAGAATTGCTTTCAAAGGAGAAGAATAAGCACTTTAAGCTTCATCCATGGACGCATGGTGGTCATCCTTGGGAGTTCCTTTTATCACTTCTCTCTCTATGCGGTGTAATCTCAGCACCTGTGCAGTGAATAAACTAATAATGTTTCGCCTCACAGCTTCTGCAAGGCGTTTTTGTCTGAGCTCTTCTTCGGTAGCTGGTCCCGTCTCTTTTATGGTGTGGCCGGTGGCTGAGGCGCTAGAATGTATCGCATGGCATTGGTGGGATGGCTAATGATGCGGGCAGTGGCAGTCACCCGTGTACCTCCTGACTGATTGCCTTCTTTGTGTACGGCCTCCCTAATGAGGCCGCCCCGGCTCACGACAGATATATAGGGCCATATCGCTGCGTTATAAAGCAGTTTATTGTCATTTATGCCATCATTAATGCCATGGGGAAGTGCTGCGCTCATACTTACGTTCACTCAGGTTTCTGCGCACCATTGTTTCTCTGCATTTCAGCTTCAATTAAGCCCTCCCACAAGGAGGAAATGGGCTTTCATGGGCCACTTGAGAAGCTGTGTGCAAACCCGGAGAGGACTGAATGAGTGCAGGGGGCTCTCCGCTCCCGTCACTCTCGGGGGAGAACAACCCACTCCGCTCTCATCCAAGGTCGGAGATGTTTCAAAGCCCATTCACCTGATAGCATCCCCCGGTGAACCCTGGGGCTTTCCATGTCTCTCTTGACCAGCCCAAAGAGGCCTTATAGCAGACAAGGACCTGTTGAAACAGTGATATTTGACATCTGAAGTTGTTAGAAGCTCCATGGAATTAAGTTTTACGTTTCCATTACCCGTGCAATTTCATGTCTTTTTTTGAGTGAATGTTTGATTCACTGCAAAAAAGATCATTAGGTCATGTTTTACAAGAAAATACTGTTTCAGTCTATTCTTCAGAATATTAATTGATGTTAATTGAGTCTCTTACTTGCCCTTTCTTTGTGATACTATGTGAAATGTATCACAAATAATGTTTGTATTTCAATTAATTAAGTCTATTAAAACGCACAATAAAAATATAATTTATCAAAGAACACTTATTATGTATAAAGTATGTAGGAATTTATATCATAAAGAGGACCCCAGCAGACCCTCATGACTGTATGTCAAGGTCAATAAGTCTCTTAAAATATCAGATAATTGGACCTTTCTGTAAAACAAAGTCCAATGTGATGCAACTTTCCCCAAAATTAATGATATTTATGTTTTAATAATGTTGTTAGTACATTAACTAATGTTAACAAATGGAGACTTACTGTAAAGTGCTATCATTATTATCTTTAACGTAAATGTGTCCAAAGCCTTTTCTCAAATATCTAAATTTTCTGTTAGATTTTCATCCAGTCCACAGTAAATGATTTATGATATATTTATAGTGTAAATATTATAAATGTACTAATAGTCTATGTTATTAAAATTAAAAGTTGTATCTGTTAAACAGACCTGAGCTAACATAAAATAGTAATACATTCTTTTTAACAAAGAGCGTTAACTAATTGACCTTGTTGTAAAGTGTTACTAAAAAATATTTAATGTAGCCTATGAATTTTGTAGATAATAAAAAAGAACATAGCCTAATGTATTGAGATTTATTTATTAGATTTATGAGTGATTTATGAAAATTGTTTCAAATTGAAACCTACACAATAGGTAATGTAGCTGTGTACATGATATAGTACAATCTATTAAAAGAAATTTAATTTTTACAGAAAATAACATTCATGTTTGAATCCAGCAGATAATGAAATAGAAAATAATGAATTCCTTTAATAATTGCACCATATATTTTAATTACTTTTTACTTGTACTTGAAGCAGATGCTAATGTCAACACACAAAAGCTGTCAGGTAAATGTTTGTCATTTTAACGGTTCCATTTATTGAAAAAAGCTTAATAAGAAATGTTAAACTGTTCAACCTAAAATACTTTTACCTTGAAAAAAAATGTGCATGCACAAATTCAAGGTGTACTTTTGTTTTTTAGAATCAAATTAATTTGACCTTTTATGACAAGGCAAGATTAGTGAAATTTGCAAAATGTCAAGTGGCGCAACTCTCCAGAAACGTATAAAGTTTTTAAGCATATTTCAAATGTTTTCTAAACAAATTATCAATGATTTGATGGTTAAACATTTTTGGAGGCATTAAATAGAAACTTATCTTTAAACTGTGTAAAAACTTTTACAAAAAATCATATTCAACCAGTATTAGCACATGCTGCTTTTCCTCTATCTATGTCAGTGACCCATGTAACGGTGTCCTAATGAAGGCTGGTCCCGGCGGGCGCGGCAGGGGCACGGTGTGGGCAGGATGGAGGGGCAGGGCTCCAGCCACTTTGATGTCTGTCGGTCCAGTCACGCCTGTCTGCTCCGCTCACGGCTCAGGGGACTCCGTGGGAGTTCGCAGCCCTCTTTTAAACGGGCCGGTTTGAAGTGAGGGACCCCCTGCCGCACACAATGAATGAACGCATACCTAGCTGACGGCCGAAGAATGGCAGGAAGGGAAGAGGAGGGACGGGGGTGAAAGTGCATTTGAACTTGGCCGATACCATCTGCAATTTCCTCTCACTCTGCGCTAGTCTTTCCATCAGCATGTCTGCCGCGTTAGCGATTCACCGCATCTGTAGACGGTGTGCTTTTCATAGAGAAGCGCGCATGCTCCGCGCGCCGCGTTTTGTAAAACCCATGAGCCGATCACATGTCGTGCACGTCTTCGGTTGACTTCCAGCACGGTGTAGTTTCTGCCGCTCCGACAATGCCGCGTCGCTTGGCTAACGCATTGTTCCGTGTGTGGGAACCTGCCTCCTATATTAATAAACAGGAGAGCCCCCTTCACGCACCCGCCCGTCTCCCCACCCCCCACCTCACCTCACCTCACTTTCTGCCCACATAATAAAGACTCTAATACGAGAAAGGACGGTAGGGAAGGAAGAAAGTTGCGCACTCTTAACACTTCAATGGAGCCTCGTACTTCAGCACACACACACACATATCTGCCTCTCAGCCTGCTTTTGTCATAGGACAAGGGAAATGCACAGATCAAACCCGCATAGCCGCTACCACACACAGCTCTGGTGTATCGCCCGT
Source organism: Enteromius paludinosus (assembly GCA_032361165.1). Classification (NCBI taxonomy): domain Eukaryota; kingdom Metazoa; phylum Chordata; class Actinopteri; order Cypriniformes; family Cyprinidae; genus Enteromius; species Enteromius paludinosus. The sequence goes on along the minus strand of JAUMHQ010000075.1, from coordinate 5,041,918 downwards.
GTGTGTGTGTGTGTGTGTGTGTGTGTGTGTGTGTGTGTGTGGATGAATATACAGTAAGCTCAAGTAGATTGCTAATGCTCTTGAACAGTCCCAGATGATAACTGCATCTATTGAAAATACGATGTACGATAAATTAAAGCGCTTCCAAAAAAAATGTGAGTTAAATTGAAATAAACCCTAAATTAATCTAGCACTTAAACGATTGCAAAGATTAGATAGCACTTGAAAGAAAAAAAAGCTTTCACCAATTAAACCAAACAAATCATTTGTTTGTCCTTGTGCATCATATGATCTAATTAAAATAAACAAACAGCAGGAAAATGGGTTTACGAGGCAGAAAATGCCAATCAAACACTGTTATTTTTCATTTAGAAGATTAGGGTATTTTTTTCCTTTGAAAATCAGTTAATATTTAAATCTATTAAGTTTTACAAATAAATAGGTTCAGGGCTATTACATAATACCATAAATGCTAGAAAACAAATCAGGCTAACTGAATTCTTACATTTCATCTACGTACATTTGAAAGTAAATTTGAGTAAAAATTATTTTACAGCAATACACAGTTTGTGCAAAATAAATTACAAAATAGTTTTCCCTTTAACAAGACTTCTGATCTGTTAGCAGTTTTGACTAATAAATCATATTTAAACAAAAAAAAAAAAATGACTGGAAGTTTCAGTTTCACTGAATCTAGTATAAAATTTCTCTCAGAACTCATACAACAAATTGACAGAACTAAGACAAATATTTGCTTTGCCTTTCTCAAAAGAAACTGCTAATAATTATAATACAAGCCCAATATCATTTCTTAATCTAAGTTCAGTCCTGAAATTTCAACTCGGTTCATCATTTCTGTTTTTAAGAGAAAGCTGTGTTGCGTGAAACATCTGATGCAGAGCCTCGTGTTGTGCTGTGAAGTGATGAATTCATCTTGTAGACGTGGCAGGGCTCCAAGTCTATTCAAAAGTGGCACTCTCAAATTCAACATGGTAATGCAGGTCCTGCGTATTTGCTTGTTTAAAAGGAAAGTGTTGCTCGGCTTGGAATCCAATTCCACAGAACCTATTTCTGGAACTGGAAAGAGCCGTTATCTGCTATTTATAGCCAAGCACAGAAAACACATTCAGATTAAAAGATTCCTCCTTGATGCATGAAATCACATGGCCACATTTCACTTTAAATGAGGGAGAGTGACATCACTGTCTCGGACAAACACACAGCGACATTCAGCTCCAGAAACTCATGCAGGCGTGACTTCCAGCAGTTTGTAACACGTTCAGGTAAAACAGAGCGGCAGAATCATCACGATGATAGCAATATATTACTATAAAGAGTAAAAGAGATATATTTCAACATTGACATGTTTAGTCTTTGTTTTCTCTTCACTTTCTGAAAATAAACCTCCGTAGCACTATAAGAAATTCATACTGATGACAAATAAACAAACAGATGAATAATCTCAGAGTGGAAAAAACCAGGCAAGGCCATGTTCACGGAGAACACTGCTCTTCATTCAAAGTACCTGTAGGGTTTACACATGGCAATATTTTAAATTCCCAACAGAAACGTGTCTGGAACAGGGTAAATTACACTTTTGCACATCTAGAAATAGCTCCTGAATAGCTTAGGTTGAAATTTATTTAATAATAATAATAATAATAATAATAATAATGAAAACAGATTTTAAGGGGGATAAAAAATAAGTGAACAAAAGTTCAAACTAACACACCTGAATTAAAAGGTTTTGTCTTTATATTCCTTTTATTCAGGTTATTTTGGGCTAAACCAATAAACAGAGCATTTTGTATCATAGTCATAAAAAAGCAGTGGCACTTCAGATTTTATACAGAGTGCCAATATCTTCCACGTCGTCACGATACAGCGCCTGCATTCAAGTGTTACTACTCTTTCCTGGATTCTGTTCAACCTGGATGATTCCTTTCTTGTCAACTAAACAAACTGTTTATGATGAAAATAACGAAACAAACGTGTCCCTGCCACGAATAAATACACTGAGACTGGTTAGCCCCGACAGATGTGTCTTTGCAGGAATGTTAAAAATTTGCTGTAGGAAATAAACCCTAGAAAATGTCCTGAGAAATTACTAGGATACTTAAGTGAGACATTAATCTTCGCTGCACTACATAAAAATATCAAACCAAGTAGTCATTGTAAATTAACAATGCCTGGGCTCCAGAAATAACTTGTGCTATTTCAGTTATTACCATCTTATTTTAGTGGATCTATGAGGACCATTTCCCTCAAGATTTCACTGATGTAAATATCTACACAGGCTTATGTATTCATGTATTTATTTTCATCAATATTCTAAAATCATAAATAGTATGCATTAGGGAAAATGTGTTTCAAGTTCTGTGTTCACCATTAATTTTAGACAAAACATTTAAAACACCATTTACCTTTGATAGTTATTGACTGCAAAATGTTCTGCAGTGCAACAAATAGTAGCAATATTCACAGCAATATTCAATTTGAACTTTTTAATTGCTGCCTTCAATTTTAAACCATTTTAAATAACAAACATCTTAAAAAGTTGAAAGTTGATGAGCCAGTGCTGAAACATAAGTTGCTGTGACTTACAAATCATATACTTTTTTTATGTCCCAATTAATAAGGTTATACAAAGCATGTCACACCACAAGATACTACCGATCTTCTTAGATATCACATCAAAAACGTGTGTTCGATCAGAGTAAACACAGCTGTTTTCATCCCATTAATACTAACCAGAAGCTGTCCAAACAAAACACTTTTTGCCAAATGTTTAGTCTTGGTTTGAAATACTCATACAATGCAAAGAAATTAACATTTTAAAGTGTGACCTAAGTGACCATGAAATCACAAAATCTTTATCAAACTGACTTGACATATCAGTATTCTTGATGTCGTGCCTCTAAAGACCACTCTTAAGAAAAGCAGAGGAAACAATCTAGACAAAGTGCAGCTATTTAATAACTGGTTAACACCAACATCAGGCTGGGTCTAGCCAGAGAAACCATTGATTAGGACGTGCAGGAAGAAGAAACACTGTGTCCTAATATAAATAGCCTGCGCAAGAGCATGCCTACTGACAGATTAAAACATCTTTGAAGTCTGCCATACATCACTTGAAACTCCCATCTTGGTTTTAAAGCTAATACGCTTAAGTCTTCTAGCAGTCAAAGCTGCTCCTTCACGAAATTTTAATCCCGGCTTTGATGATTTGTTATGTACTGCAGGAGAGAAAAGGAGAGGAAAAACAGTTAAAGTTGTATTGAAACTTCTACAGACGGTCAAGCTCTGTATCTGTGTGACTTGACTAGCTGACCACCATTTTTCTCAGCGCTTGTAACACGCACAAATATGCTTAAAAAAACCGGAAAGATAACATAGCAAACTGTTTCTATAGCGACACGCTGAAAATATCCTTGCTAATAAAGTGGCTAATAAATAATTCGAAATAGTGCTGTGGATTCCCGCTAACATACGCAGGGGTCTTCAGAATTCACAAAACAAACCAGTTGCTGAGGATCAGAGCAACATCAGTAATGATTAGTAAGGAAAAATGAGAAGCGGAGGATATTAAGACGAAATGAATGTGGCCGACGGCGTTATGGGTTTATGACTCCCGCTGAAAGAAAACAAAAGTGCCCTGGACTTGACCACAAACAAACAGAACGAATTAAACTAAAACAAAGATTGGGAACTAGAGTCAGCACAAATGCAAAACAGCCCATTATCCTTGTTATTTCTTAAATAAATATGCTGTTTAAAAAAAAAAAAAAAAAATCATAATTGCTTAGTTATACCAACCGCTGAGAGATGAAAGTGTCCAAGCAACTTAAACCTTTTGTGAAATGTTTTGCGAAATGTAAGACAGTATTCATCAGTATTTAAATGTCTGAATGCATGTGTATGTGGTCCATTAGCATAATTACAGTATATATAGAAAATAAACGGTAACACTTTAAAATAGGGAACACTTATTTACTATTAACTACGATTCTTCCCTCAATAAATTCTTAATTTGCTGCTTATTAATACTTATTTAGATATTTAGGCATTGGATAGGATTAGAAATGTACAATAAGGCATTAATAATTAATTAATTACTACTAATAAATGGCTAATATTCTAGTAATATGCATGCTAATAAGCAACTAGTTAAGTGACCCTAAAATAAACCAAAATAAGCTATTGGTTTACTCAGATTTTGTTATTCTTTTGTGATAACTGGTGTTAACTGATACAAATGTCTAATGCAAATTCTGACTTTAAAAGAAATCATTGGGAAAATGTTGAAGTTTCATTAACTTTGCAATGGTTGTAAGTTTTTTGCTACCTAAAATATGTCCAGATATGTTTTCTATTATAAAGCTGCTTTAAATACCCTCAAAGGAGACGATGATTGTGAAGCAGGAAGCTCCATTAAAATTTGAAATGGATAGTATTGCTAAAGCCTGCACAAAAAAAAAAAAGCCCTTCCCCCATGGCTTTCGGCCCACTGTCCCCGTTAACCTGACTTCACTCATCCTTGTGAGCCGAGAAAACAAAGAAGCCGCAGAAAGACGAAGCATTTCATCGTTTATTTCTTTTACATTCATTTTAATTTGTGTTTTGCAGACTTAATACCGTCAAGACAAAGTCGGGAGATTCGACACCGACGTCAGAGGCACGGCAGAGCGAAGGGAGCCAGCAACTGGAAGTGTTTTAGGAAGGTGAGAGAGGGAGACTTGGGCCCCCACATCCAGCCCCTACGGGGGGTTTATTACAGTCAGACGGGCATGTCGTGCCTGCACAGGGTCAGCAGGTTTACGCAGAAAAGCCTCCTTGGGGTCTGATAACGTAACAGCCATTTGCTACGCCATTGTCGAAGTGTTTTCTTGAACTCGCCGAGCCTAAACTCAGTGACCCGAAATCCGTGTTAGATTTACATATCATCTGAAAACATACAAGATTGCAACGCATAACGATTAAACAAAAGCGCGTTATATGCAAAACAAAGGAAGCGTAAATTACAGACACAAACAGACAAAGGGCTTATTATCACTCCAGGTTTTAAACTGAGCTATCGCTCACGGTGGTCTGAAAAAGCAACAGCTTTCAAACATACGCAGCCTTGGGACTTCTTGAGCCTGTCAATAAGGTTATAAAAAAAGGGACATCGGTGAGGCACCAATATAAAGGCTTGATGCTCCGAGAAACATTAGGCAGACACAAGAGCTGAGCCTCGGAAGGAACGCCACGCCAATCGTGGATTTAGAGTTTGGAGCTGATTTCTTCACAAATCAATGGGGTGCGGTCACTCGCTCACATGCAAACATTCGCACACGAACACAACGGAATTCATGCGTTCGCTTACCCAGAAACACTGACGCTTGATAATACAATAAGTAGGCCAAAAGCCATGCTAGGATAGGATTCGGAGAGTGTGCGAATAAAACTAAAATGACAGCAGGAGGGAAACTGAGTGGGAGAGAAAGAGAAAGACAGACAGAGACTAAGAAAAAGGGCAGCGCGTGCACACATGCACCAAAAAGAGGGAATCAGGCTCATTCTATTTTGGTTGCTGTCAGCTCAAGGATAATCTGCAGAGGCTTTCCTGACTGAGATGGCAGACTAAGAGCAGGCTTAGTCCCTGAGCCATCTCACCATTCCCCTCACACACATCTTCAGCTAGACCCGCAACTGCACTTTAAACCTCAGACACTCACAACCCCCTGAGATTTGTGTATTTTAGTAAAAATGCTGAAATGTAAAGAGCCATTCAAAAAGGGGATACAGGGGTCAATTGTCACACGGAGAAGTCATACAATCAAACAGTAACTATGAGAGTTGGTGTTAAAAGTCAAATAAAAAAAAAAAAAAAAATTTATATTGGTTTACAACAACAAAAAAACCTCTTAATTGCTGCCATAATTAAAATTGCATATTTTTATTCAGACAATAACCATATTGTTGGATCAACAACTGAATATGAAGTGTTAGCTATATAATAGCTTTCACACTTAAACTGAAAAGTTGAACTTTGTTTTTAAAACCACTTTTTAAAAAATGTTATTAACTAATTTCACTATTATTTGCCATAAAAATTTTAACCTTTACATATTTGGTTAATTACGTTTATGCTTCATAATCATTTCAGTGTTAACATTTTGCTTAAAAGGTAATAGTAAATATCATTTTAATGTGAAATAACTGTTTTCTGTGTGAATATATTTTAAAATTTAACTTATTCCTGTGATACAAAGCATAAAGTAAAATGTTTTAAGGCAACCTATATAAAACTGTTTACATACAGTAGTCAACATTTGAAGCGGATCAAAACTTTCATCAAATTTGTCCTAAAACCACCTCAAATGTTGACTACTATATATATATATATGCACACTACCATTCAACTTTTTGAGGTCAGTAAGATATTTAATGGTTTTTAAAGATATATGTAATGCTCATCAAGGCTGCATTTATTTGATTAAAAATCCCCAAAAAACTGTAATATTGTGAAATATTATTTCAAAGTAAAATAACTGTTTTCTGTGTGAATATATTTTAAAATGTAATTTATTCCTGTGATACAAAGCATCATTACTCCAGTCTTCAGTGTCACTTTCAGACCTTAATATGCTGATTTGTTATTATCAGTGTTAATAGTTTTTTTTTTTTAGGATTCTTTGATCACTAAAACATTAAAAAGAGAAGCATTTATTTAAAATGCATTATAATGTTACAGTATGTTTACTGTTACACAACTGTTCAAAGGTGTGGGATCAGTACATTTTTATTCTTTCTTCTTTGAAAGAAATTAATAATTTTATTCACCAAGGATCTATTAATGAGCAAAACAGTCATAGCATAGATTTACATTTTACAAATGTTTTATATTTAGTAAAGAAAAATCAAGAAAAATCACAGGTTCCAAAAAATATATTTGGCTGCACAACTGTTTCCAACACTGACAATTCTAGTAATAAATCAGCATATTAGAATGATTTCTGAAAGGTCTGAAAGTGACACTGAAGACTGGAGTAACGATGCTTTGTATCACAGGAATAAATTACATTTTAAAAAATATTCTCACAGAAAACAGTTATTTTAAATTTAAATAATATTTCACAAAATTACAGTTTTTCCTGGATTTTTTTATCTAATGAATGCAGCCTCGATGAGCACAAGAAACATATTTATTTGTATATTTACTGACCCCAAACTTTTGAAGTTAGTGTATATTAATACATATATATAATACATATATATGTGTGTGTGTGTGTGTAGGTTGTCTATATAAAAAGTGCTGTAACTTTCCTGGGCAATACTAGAAGAGATGTTCAAAGCTGTTTTCTTAGCAAAGACTCTTTGTGTGTGTCTGAATAAATAAGTGAAAAGCATGACAACTAACCCCAGTCTTCTTTAAAGCTTATTTAAAATGTTAAACTCGTCATAAGGGCAGTGTTTGAAAAGGCAGTCTATGTAAAGTCTAGACATTCCAAACAAATCTAGAGATTACTCACTAAAAAGCTTTATTTTATACATCTGTATTTTGGGGTTGCATTGGTTTTCTTAACATCAGGCAGGACAAGCCAGCACTGTGTATTATGTTGTCCTGGAGGTTGAGGAAAGGAGAAGACGTGCTGTCCATCCAAAGCAGCCATCTCTGGACACACGTATGACATGTTTTCTAAGCAGAGGACAGGAAGGACAGTCTGAGGCCGATGGCTCACACCCAGCCTGCCCTCTGTCTCTCTGTTCAGGTTAGTCAATAGACACAAACACAGACAGTGACAGCCTGCCACAGCACCCACATCTCTCCCTGTGCCGCTCTCCCTTTCAACAACACCGCTGTCTCAATCCAGAAAAAAAAAGTGAATGTCATTTTTATTTTTACTTAAAAAAAGTAACATTTGTGAAGTAAAACAATGTAACATGCCTCTTGAAAATAAATGAATCAGTCAAAAGGTTTCTATGTGACGGACCTTCGTATTTCACATTCAAACATGTACAGAACAGAAATAATTTCCAAATATGTTTTTGATAAAATGCATTTGACAAATATCTAAAACATCCATTTGTTAAACAATACGGCTTTAACACAGCATCAATAAATCAAAGAAATCTTACTGGTTTATTTTTAATAAACTCAAACTTAATAAAATGAAAGTAGACAAACAAAAACAACATCTTATAATAACAATAACTCAAATAATAATGAGATTACCTTGGCATGCGAACAATGATCTGATAAGTCGTTTGAACATCTGTTATCAATATTCTGGCCATAGCAGTACAGCAGCTCCAATCCTATAAGGTTATGTGAAGCTGATGCCAAACTAATTCAACATCAAATGAGATTGAGATATGAGAGGCTGAACTGCGTCCTGAAACAACAAAATAACAAAAAGCGTCTCATGCTCTGCCAAACACCATAATACGTGGGCATGATCGCACCGAAGCAAAGAATTAATATGTTTGACAGATGAACACGTTTATAATATGCGCAGACTTCCAGTGTGAATGAAGGCTTTGTGTGACATGTGCCATATAATTGGGGAGGCTTCAGGACACAGCTTTGGCAATCTGTAATACCCGTTACCAATGAGCATTGCCCTTTACGGCACCGGGGCCATTATTTCCTCAAGGTGCTTGTGGAAGTGTGAGAAACATGATTTGAATGTTCCTTTGTGCCTAATTTGATGGCAACACACACGCATGGAGCGCTGATGATGACAGAGTGAGAGACAGAGCTGCCACCATGCTTTTCTCGGCACTCCGAGACCTGGCCACTAGCTGCCCCTGGCAAATCGCTGAGAAACAAACGTCAACCACTGTCATGCAAATCGCACTGACAACAGTCACCACAGCGACACAATTCCTGGCTCCCGAGGGAACAGGGCCACAGCCAAAAGAGACAATGTTTATTAATGACAAATTAATCAGTCACCAAGCGTGATTACAGAGAGAATTACGTACATAGAGGCGAAGATTGATTATCACGCTAAGAAATTCTGATTGAGTGCAAAATTAAAAGAACCAATGAGGGTAATAAATGACAGTTTGTTTATTTCACCCCAATTCATCAGCACTGAACGTGCTGAATGTGCGCCATCATTAAAAAGTTTGGTACGATTTTTCATTCAGCAAGGATGCATTAAACTGATCAAAAGTGATTTCTATAGCAACTAAATGGTGCTCTTTTGAACTTTCCATACAAAAATATCATAAGCAGCACAACGCAATGTTTCTCGAGCACCAAATCAGCATACTAGAATGATTTCAGCAGGGTCTTGTGGAGTAATAATGCTGAAAATTCACCATCACATTTTAAAATATTCAAATAGAAAATTATTATTAAAAGTGACAATATTACTGTACTTTTATATAAATAAATAAATAAATACAGCCATATTGGTGAGCAATAAGAAACATTTTATTCAAGAAATATCATTTAAAATTCTGACAAAACCCAGACCTTTGAATGCTTTTATTGATCATAAAAGTTATGATTGGGCATTTCACTAATAACATTACTAAGAAAGTCCAGATCAGATGGACTGCATCATTTTGGAGACCTACAGTTTAATGTACTTCCATTTGTAGAAATCTCTAAATTTTGTCCTAATCTACAGTACTTCTACAGCGATAATCAAAGTTTTTATGTTTTGTTTGTTCATAGTGTAAAGTAAAAAATGTAGACACACACATAAAAAGACTTTGACAGTTGAGCAGAAACGCAACTGGAAAGCAGTAGTCCTAAAATGGTATGTGTTACATCACCTCATTAATATTCATGACCCAGGTAAATTGTGTCCCATTCGGTTTCCGTTTAATTCAATCAAAGGTTAACTGAATTATTCCAAAAAGATGAACAAACTAGCTTATATTCAATGGATTTGAAAGAAACAGGTAACCTTGGACTATCAGCCTCTGCAGTGTTTCAGTTCAGTAAGGCCCAGTGAGATGAGCCAGAACAGGTTCAACCCAGCAGCACATTCCCACTGTAATTAAGGGGATTTCCAGGCCGTTTCGATATGAACCAACTGACCTGAGTGCAGTGAAAGGAATACTGTTCTTCTCGGTGAGCTCCACGGACAGTCCGGGACAGAGGACGAGAGGGCTGACCTATCCGTGCATTCCTGAACTGGGCAGGGCCGAGTGAAAGAGAAAGACTTGTTGATATACACTGGTGACATTTCCCCGCTGGTTTAATTAGGTTAGGCCTGTGAGCTGATTAATCTTCCTATGCCTGTGCTGGTAATCCTTAAGCTGCTCTAACCTGTACTGAGGTCCGAGAAGCCAGCCTGATGGCCATGCAGACAGCAAACTCTCTCGACCTTGGACCTTTGTAGATGCAGCCGTCCTCCAACAAACAGGCAAAGTGGTCAAACGATATGGTCCAGTGTTGATACCTAGAAAGTGGGATAGCCAATGTAATGCTGATATACAACTTGCTGTTTATTAAAGTCTTTAGCAAATACTTAGTTTTTGACAGGGCTGTTAGTTGATTCAACATACAGTGGTAGTGGATCTATGTTACACCTTTGTAAGTCACTTTGGATAAATCAGCTATTAAACGTACCACTTCTTTTCATCAAAAATCATAGGGCAGTCAGCTAATGTCGATAATGTCAAATATTGGTTGGTTATTCAGACTGGCTGATATATCATCACTAGGATTGCTCTCTCACTACACACACACACACACACACACACACACACAGCTGTGCTCTTCTGCATCATTAATCAGTGAACTAGCTGTAGCCTACCCTTGTCCCAAGGGAAAAAGTATTCAGGAATGTTGCATGTGGATGAAGGTATGACAGAGACACACATGATCATCTACTGCGTGTTCGCCTAAGAATTGCTGAAATGCATCCTTTACTTCTGACTATACATGTGCATTCAGTTTACCCACTTGCTCCATTAGAACAATGGAGAGCATGGATGAGCACATAGCTTCTCCATGTGACTGCTTACTAGGCAGACATTCAACCACAAACCTCCTTTACATTACAGATCAAAATCAGTGAGCAATGTAGAAGCATTATTTTAGGTCTCAATTCTCCCTCCATTTATATATTTAACAACCAAATACTAAGCAACGCCACCTGTGGGCATGGAAAATATTGTTACTTCTGACAGACAATGTCCTTTCCACACCATATTGCCATGATTTATTTAAAAAATAAATGAACACCTTGATAAATATTTGCACTAGCATGTGGTCACCATCATGAATACGGACTCTTTTTCATGAGAACGGTGATCAGTGTTGGCTGGTTGTAGATGGAATAGTCGCTATACTAACCAACACACCCAACTTTTAAACTTAATACTAAGTAATAATCTCTTTCCATCAAACAGGCTGCCTTTTCACTCACTTTAGACTTAAGGCACTTTAGCGTTTCAGAAGGACGTCTACAGACACTCTGGTGGACTGAGGCAAATCTTTCACCGTGGTAGCTGGGACGATGGATATGAAGCCACGGAAGATCACATGGACCCGACTGGATGGATCTGTCTGGAAGTGTGTCAGACGGCTCGGTGCTGCTTAGCCATGGGCGTCACCCACCCTTGCGCTGTCTAACACTCCACCTGCACAACCTTCCTCACTGCGGCAGCCTTTGTTCTAAGCCAGTAAACCTTTCACAGTCTGCCTTAAACGCAATTGTATGGCTTCCTCCATGTTCACCGGTCCACCTTAAAAGTGGGCCAGGCTCGGAGAGGCTGTCCCAGTGCCAGTGGAGTGCAACGTGAGTGCAGAGAGACAGGAGTGAACAATAGAGCTGCAGCCTAGACGCCAGAGCACAGCACTGCAGAGACTGGGGCAAAGCCAGTATTATGCCATGCTATGGGGACGGGCGAGTATGAGCGGCTTTCGTTTTCATTTGAAAAGCCTCAGAAATGTGTGCGATTTTCCAACTGAAATTCAGCAAGCAATCTAAGCAGAGTGTACCAGACAAATCCTCTTAGAGAGCAAGAGCATGGCTACCTGGACATGCACCAAGACAAGGTGCCACGCCGCTGGCTAGAAAAAAACCGTCACACCTCAAACCCCACAGCGTTCAATGTCTGCAACAGCAGTGACAGGGTTTGTGATGAAAGTTTTCTTTGAATGCTACAGTGGGTACCGACAGATAGAGAGAGGTAGAGAGACAGCCTGTGGGTGTAATGGTGGGTAGAGAGAGAAAGACAGACAGGGATGTGGGCGTGATGGCAGCATGCATTATACGTACGATGCAGCGGCCGATGCCTTAAACGAGGCAGTGAACCATCCATGAACTGTGGGCAAGCCTTTATCTCATTAAGGAGCCTCTCACTGTCTCTCTAAATGCCAAAAAAAGGTCTTAGACTGTAAAGGTGTTTGTGTAGAGACTGCAATAAATACTCTCTGGCCTCATTTTGCGTCATTCCTTTGTTGAAATATTGCCACAATGCCATTTCAAACAGCAGTCAGACACAGTAGTGGACAAATAGTTTGTGAACACACTACGGAAATGGAACGAACCACAAAGGAGCATGGGTGAACTCTCAACAACCCCGTCTCTCGACATTTACGCTCATATTAATATCACAACGCAATTCTTTTCAACAAATTTAATTAATTGTCTGTAGGGGGTCCTCCAGTTGCAAATTTTTAAGGTCAAGTGCCTTAAGGGATATACACCTAGGTTAGACAGCACCCAAAAACATAAGGCCCTGTCAGCACTTGCATTCCACAGTAGCCATGCTACATGCTAAAGCCACGTCACATAGGATGAGGGACTTACACACACACAAACACACATGACTCAGCACACATCAAACAGATGACGTTCACATCTACGAAGTGAGCAGTTGAGGGCTCTCTGAGGTCAAACACAAGTGTACCGAGCCTTTAGCATGACGCTCTCCATAGTACTTTGTGCTGCTCTCAAACGAAGAGATGTGAAATTAAATGCAAATAAATGTAAGATACGGTGCACACGAAAGTTCTGACGTCATTTACTCACCCTAATATCGTTCCAGATCTATAATAGATATTTTGAAAAATGTCTTGGTTACCATTGACTTCAAAATATCCTCTTTTGCTTTTCACATAAAAGTCATACAGACATCATAAGGGTGACTAAAGGATGACATAGTTTTTATTTTATCCCTTTAACATGCATTCGAGAACTGGCAGCATTTGAAATGAAACTGGACAAATGCAACGGAATCGGATCTCATATTTTTAACCTTATCCCTCCAACAATGAACCCTCAGCTGATCCTACCCACTAGCGCATCACATGACCTGTGTGCCGGCATTTCTTCAATGCCCCCCCCCCAATGCACACTGTCCCTTTATATGCACAGCTAGCTGCTTCCTCTCTGCTCTGACAGTTGCGCTTCACTGTTGACTAAAATGTCTTTGTTTCCGACGCCGGCGGGCTGATGACAGAGCGCCCCTCTCAGCTCCCAAGAACCTAACCCGTGCACATAACAGGAAAACGTCACAAGTTAGGGTCTCAGGGATTGTGAGAGGCACATTTGCAGACCGACTGTCAACCTGTAACAAAATTGAAGCGCACTGATGTGTCCCACAACAGCAAAAACTGGAAAAATATATGCCTATAAAAGGCCCATTTACTCATAGTTTTTTTGTGCATCTCCCCGACACTTGTTTGTCTGTCCGTCTGTGACACAACAAGTGCAACCTTCAGCTAGACACAACATTGACCCATCTCTCCCTCCCCCAACAAGCTCAATCCCTCTCTTTCCCCGACACCCCCACTCAGTCTCTAACATCGAACAATACAGGCACTTTGAAAAAATGCTCCTGGCTCCAGGTAAACTCTCCACCAGCTCTCGTCTCGCTCTCACAAGCATTCGATGCTAATCATAAAAAGCTCTCAGTCTAGTCGCTGTGCCTTACTACTGGCATCCCCGATGTACATCACTGGTTAAACCACTACTGTAACATTACCTAAATCGTGAAGTGTTAATACAAAAATAATACAAGAAAATGTAGCTTACTGCTAACTGGCAAGCCCAATACAAGCAGCTTCAGACAAAGGTAATGAAGACACTAACAGATGCTACAGCTGTGGGTGGGGAGAAGCAGAAAATGCTTTTAAACTCACCCTGGCGCGAGGATGAGGATGAGTATGAAGCCGATCACAGTTCTCTCGCAGCCTGCTCGACAAATCAAGTGGGTGAGAGAATGAAAAAGAGAGAGAAATCTCAGATTTCAACTTCTGTTGCTAGACCTGCTGACAAAATCATGCAGATTTGATAGGCTAGAAAAAGGGAGAGTCATACGGTCATGCTGACTAGAAGGCTGAAACGAAAGAGGAAGAATGAAAGAGAGGAGAGGTGGACGAGAGGCGAGATGGATGGATGGTAATATTAAAGCAAAGATCCGTACGTCCATATTACAGCTTGCCGACAAAAGCCGCAGAGGTGGAAAGCGTGCCGACGAGAAAAACCTGAAGGGTGGTGTGATGGCACTGAGGATGAGAGACGGTCCGAGCAGCAGCCAGGGCCACACCACCAGCAAATCATGCCAGTCTGCTGGATCTCAGGAGAGGAGGGGGTGAACAGACACAGACACACACACACAAACACACACACAAAGCACACAGCACAGAGACTCTCGCTCATTCACTTCACCTCACTCGTCCAGCGCTGCTCAGCCGCGGCAACTTCGTTTGCACGTATATCCCTATTCCAAGTCTGGCTCAACTAGGTGATGGAAAACAGGCAGCCTGCCGCTGCCAAAAACCCTGGGCTACGTCCCGCTGAAAGAGCACATCTGAGACGCAGCAAATGCATCAATGCACCGCGTTACTGGCTCTCCACTCTCGCTAGCTTGCTCTCTCCACACCCCCTTCTTCTCTTTCACCCTCCGTATCTGTCTTACATTTCATTTTCTCCCTCCCTCGCCATCTCTCCCGCTCTCTCTCTCTCTCTCTCTCTCCCAGGACACACACATGCACACTCTTCCTCTCTCTCTGAGTTGAGCAGACTGAGATGCATGCAAAATTGGAAAGAGGAGGGGGAAAACGTAGAAGCGTGACACCCCTGGTCCCTCTTTATAAATCCATGTTGAAAAAAGTTGTAGAAAGGGGGGAGAACAGAGAAATATCATCCATTAATTTGCTCGCACAGCTGTGATCATTTAAAGCCAGAGGCCCACTTCTCCGCAGTAGGAGGATGTTGGTGGAGAAGGAGAAATAGTATGGAAAAAGGCATAGACTTTCACAATTCTTGATTTTTTTGTCGTTTTTATTTTAAAATATTTTTGCATTTCAAGTGACATTGACATTCTAGAAGTTCTCTATCATATGCCTGGCATCAGAAACACTATCCTTTAAAAAGAGAATGAAAGTGAGAGAGAAAGACAGAGAGAGAGAGGCCCTAGAAACACAGCTACATGATGTGCTTGGCTTATAGAGGCTACATTTAATCTCCACTGGCTCCCCCAGGCTTGGGGAGAGCGAGGGGGGAGAGCAGCCCTAGCTGATGGGGGAGGGACAAGCTGGGCAGGCAGGGAGGTTAGCGACGGACAACAGCGCATGGGATCGAATCAGCGACCGGAGCGAAGGGGAAAGCAAACCGGCACAACACTGCCCTCTTCCTCTCTTTCTTTCACTCGCTTCATGATCTCAGAGTCTCTGGCTAATCTCTAGTTGTCACTTGTAGACTGAGCGTTATATCCTTTCTGACGCGCACGGGACATGCATATAGGCGTTTTGGCGGTAAAACAGAGATGCTATCCCTTTTACATTTCCCCCTCGGCTCCATGGCCCCGCCTCATTTATCACCCTCTTTCGTCCAGATACAGCAAGCCATCAGTGAGGTGCTAATATTAGACCGCCTTTGACTGTGCCGACTGCCGCCTAGAGCCTATAGCGAGCAGACAGTCGCACAGGCGTATATACGTGCATTCAATTACTTATGCATGCTAAAGACCTAGAAAAGCATATTAAAGCATATTTGCTGCACGGTGGGTGATGCGAACAGAAAGTGCATGGAAATCTGCATTCAAGACAATGTCATGTGACAAAATAATAGGACTGATTGACAGCTGTCAGCTACTCCATGCAACAACGCAAAGGTCTCTGGGAGATTAAACAAATATGCTATGAGTTTCTAGGTATTTAGAATGCATGTATAATTGTGTGCATGTATATACCATGCCTGCTTATTGCATTGGATATTCAGTGTAAAATCTCAGCTCTTTAAATCCGTCACCACTTGCTTGTAAAAATATCCAAGCAGTTAAAATTATACTGAATGAGATCAGCACTTGTTCACTGTGTGGGCCTTTGGAAAAACCAGACAATTATGATTTTTTATTATTTCAAGAGGATATGGCTTTTTTTCTATTTTTTTTCTCTGTTTACTGTTTATGAGCCCACCCCAGCAAAATTGTAGAGTATTTCAAACACTGAATCCAGTCATTCCTGCCGTAGAGACTGCTAAGTGCTCACTGTAAGATTATGACTTCAGCTATGTTTAGCAGACGTGTCTCCAGAGAAGTAAAATATAAGGCCATTAGCAAAGCGGTGTAATTATAGTGCTTCATACCTTGCATAACAAACATTGTGGTTGAAGTTCTAATGAGGACTTTGAGCGAGGGAAGAGGCACTTCTTTAGGACCCAAATATACCCTTGATTTAGTAATACTTAGAATACGTGACTACAATAATACTCGTTGCGTACTACACATTGCGTGGTAATTGTGTAGTCCCAAAAAATTTAAATGAGGCTTTTAGTCTACAAAGCTAGCGTAGTCCTAAACATCTTTGTCTTTTGGTAAAATGGAGAAAAAATATTGATGACTCATCCTGCACTACACACATTTTTGTCCAATCAAATGTTCTCTCTTAGAATGCCCCTCCCCCAACAAGCATTACCAAATGCAAAAGACCAAACGATAACAAGCTGACGAGACGGACACAAAGCATTTTACGAAGTTAAGCCTGTGTATTTTTTTACAATGTCGGCACAAGGGCATGTCCGTAAAGCATTTCAGAAGCTTTCATAATAGAAGAGAGAGAACGAACATTCGTGAATGCCTCAGAGCCCGAGCGCCGAGCTAAAAAAGCCGTTTGTTTGTCACAGCTCTTTTCCTTTGGCACCGATTTGCAAAGGAGAGGTGCAGACAACTACAAACCTCGGCGCTCTGGACCCTCTCCGTTCTCTGATCTGCTTTGGATTCGTGCTTCAAGGCTGACATTACGCAGCACACAGACCCTCCTGGCCGACTAAAGGCACACGCTGAAGAGACACGTTATCTCAGTTGTACTGCCGCAGAGATACGAAAAAAGAAATTAACGGGAAGATGGGAAATAAAGCTACTTCAAAGACTACATTTTCAGATTACACATAAACCCTGGAAGGGGTCTTAGAATCAGATGCTAAGCAATGTACAGCTGTCTGTTTCAGTGAAGTGTGTGTGGCAGTGAAAAGCTGCACCATTGGGGGGCAGCCTTTTGCTCCAGAACTCCAGCAGTGGCTGTGAGGGAGGGTTCACATGAAATCTCAAGTCAGTGAGATCTAGAGTAAAGATAACATCTCACTCAATCTTGCTCAAGCTTTGTGCGCTAAGCATATATATATATATATATACACACATACATTATGGTGCTCTTAGCATCTTGTTACAGGAGAACAAAAATAAAAGTTAATGCACAGGTAGATTCTGCTGACAAACGAAACTGCTCACCATATATATATACAACTGTGTTGTTTAGACATTTTAAACTAAACTAAATTACATTTTTTATTATGTCTGCTTGTAATAATTATTTCATTAAGAGATGGGTGTTGTCTTGCAAATTCATTATATCATCTGGCTGAAAAGCAACTAATATGGCAATTAAGGATAGTAGTTTGTATTTTTCTTTAAGTGTGATCTGTCTTTTTAACTGGTGTGAGATGATGACAGGTCCGGCAGTAGCACAGGCATTAATAGAAACAGCAAAATCTATTTCAGCCTCCATTGTTCGGGGATCAGAGGTGATGTACAGTACTTTATTCTCGCTCCAGAAAATGGAGCACGCTGCTATCATCTAAAGTGTGCTTTTAAGCATGACATATCTACTTGACTTTAAATCCAAACTTTAGTCTTTGTACATCATCTGAGAGTTTCTTCTTCAGTGACTAAACACCATCCATCAACTCCAAGACTAAAGAAAGCCAAAATAGTAAACTCTTCATCATTATTGGGTTCCAAGTGTTAGAAAGTAATGAATTAATAGTGATGATATATTATATTAAATATAATTTATACTGTGTTTAATAAACATGTCTAAAATTATACAACTGTAATATACAACCAGTCCTTCAAATAATGTAGACAAGTCTTGATTTGCTATTTAATGGCTCTTTTGGATTAATCTGTTCAAAAAGTGATGCAACTCATGCAAGAAGGCTGTAGTGTCTGTCAGACATTGTTATTTAATGTGCTGCATTTAGTGCAATGTAAATTAAAACCAATTTAAGCAAATCTGGTGAAAAATATCAAAAGATTTCAGTTACTGGGATGAATCCCCACTAGTATATGTGTCTGTTCAGGGTTAATACTAAGATCCTAGTTTATACATTTTTTTGTGCCAAAAAATACTACTCTTATCGTAATCATAAATTGTATCGTTTGATATATGAAATATTATTTTTTAAAGGTACAGACTATTAGACAGTTTGGCTTAATGTGTAATATATTTTCAAAAATAACATGCTTCTATATTTATTAGCTTGACTAAGAAATGTCCTTGTGTTAAAAAATACATTTGACAAAAAAACATTATTGGGTAATTAAAATAAAACTGTGGACAGTTAAAATACCCTTTTGATTCACCAACATTGTTTCTGTTTAATTAGGAGTAAAGGAAAAGTGTTTTTTTTTTTTTTCTGATCTGCTAAAACGTTATAGCTGAAGGTTTTGCTAATAAGGGTTTAACAAATAATTCTTTAAAATTCTTTGAAATAATTATAGTATGTATCACACTGATTATACACAAATTAATTAGGCTGATGTTTGTAATGCGATAATATAAAATTGACGTTAATACTTTAAGTTGACAACCAAATGGTTGCCAACTTAACCATGTGTGTGTGAAATGATTGAACATATACTGTCAGAAGTGCTTTGAAATAAGATGAAAATGGTAAATGTGGTATAGTGCAAAATGTGCTTACAATCTAATTCAGCTGCTTTTTTTTTTTTTCAAAATGTAAACATATTGTATTAAATGCTTCAATAAAAGTTCATTTCATACTTAGATCAATTTCAAATAATCCCTATTCATCAATAATAAAACATTTCACTGTCAAGATGTCAGCAGGCTTAAAGTTTAAGGGATAAACTGAAAGGTACACAATGTGTCAATGTGGTCTTTTTGCACAGACAGTACTTCAGAATTTGAAAATGCACTTTTCTCTTTTTATATTATAAAAATAAAAAAATAAGGAAAAAATGTCTTTCTCAGTATTTTTGTCTCCTTTTCCATCACAAATGTCTAAAGATTATTTAATTAGGATTCATTCACTGGAGACAAAAAACACTTCTCAGACTATAAAAAAAGGTGCTTGATTGCTGAGAAAATAAATACGATCAGTACAACTAGCATCACTCTATGTTCTAACCTTGAGCTGTTTTATCTGCCTGGTCAGTGTCTGCTTCTGGGGCTTATTTTGGTTCAACAGAACGCATTTTGAGTTCAATCACTTTACAGGGAATAAAATCAGATGTTTAGTTAATGCCATATTGTTTATGCAGTTTTAGTTTACATAGCTCCTTAGTAAGAAAGACTGTACAGGTGGAAAACATCGCTGATATAGTAAGTTTGTTTGTCGAGTTGCTGAGGCAGGAGCGTGTGTATCTCAGGGAAAGCTAGGAGGCTGTACAGTTATCTCCTATGATGTTACTCTAAACTATACAACCTACTACCTCAGCCTGGGGGCACCGCAGAGACCCAGAGAGATCTCAGAGTTGACCCTCTATCGATTTGAGAAAGAAAATCGACTTTGCTAATTTCCTTTTCTGTATTAAACGGTTTAAAAAGTGCAGGATGGTTTAAAACGAGGCCCTGAATAGTAGGTGTGAAGGCCACACAGACAGATACCTATAGATACAAGCTTGTGTGGACAGTCACCACAAGTTCGGATCTACGGGTTTGTGTCAGTAGGCAGGTCTCTTCCAGAAGAAAAACAAGCTCAGAAGTCGTCCATCGGCTTCCGTTATTCCATTCTAAAAGATCACATAATAATTCTAAATCTGGAAATGAATTTCAGTGATGTAAAGGTAATATTTCTGCAAACGAGCTGAATATTGCAATGCTGAGACTATTGCATATGTAAATAGGAATGGCAGCTCATACACTGAGGTGCAAAACATATTTGCAGTTTTACGGTTCAGCTAACAAACAATCAAAAAAAACTGATGGGACCAAAGTAAAAGGCTCCGCTTCTTTATTTTCCATTTTGATTGGATAGAATTGAAAATGTCCCCACAATGGCGAGATCATCTGAGACATACAAACACACACTGAGATATTTGGACTATATCCGTGTAAATGACTTCCGACACGTCCTCACTGCTCTCCTGTGGGCTATGAATCTAAAAGCCAAGTCAACAGTGCAAGAACGAAAAAAAATCCTATATCAAATGACAACAATAGGATAGCACTACCACAAATGCACATTCAAACACCTTCTATCAAATGCTTTTAAAGGCAATACTGGTATATTTTCTATTTAAGAGAGGAGGGGAGAGAAAACTTATTGATTTACTTTGAACAAACTTCAAATGGTTAGATGAGCTCGTACACAATTTTGGTTTTGGTCAAATTTGAACCATGCTGTACAGCATCTACCTTAGCTATGGCCTTGGCATGCTCAATAGATATTTCTTAAAAAGAAAATAACTGCAACCTCTCCATTTAAAAGAGCTTGATTTGAAAAGGCTCACAAAATGGAGGCGGAATGCCTGAAGACACAGAACAAAGCCAAATATGGAGAAAAATGGTGTAAAGTTAGGTGAAAAGAACAGTCAAGAGGTGTCAAAAAACAATCCCCAACTGTAACACATTTGTAAGCTAAGTTAATTAAAAAGCTGGTCAAAAATTGACTGCAGCTACAGTATGGCTTGGACTGCATCACACCTACTCATTCTGTGTCAGTGGAAGATACCGCTGAGTTTAAAGAGGCTGACTAAATATCAGTTTAGATTAAATCAGTCTTCTAGATAAGGAATATACGTTTTTATCGCTATCTGCTTGTCCATTTTCAAGTCAGACAAGCAATTATAATACAAGTACACTCTAAAAGCTTAAAGAAAATAGAAAAGGGGAATTTTGAGAACAATAGGAAACCCAAAGGTGTGTCCAAGCTGGCCAATAGCCAACCCTTCTCTGAAGGATATCATTATTTTTTAATTACACCTTGCAACTACAGAATAAAGGGTTGAAAGAAAAAAAGGGGGGAAAACATTGAAAAAAAATCGCCTACTAACCACCTGCTAGAAGAGAGAAAGAAATTCACAAGCAATCAAATACTGAACTTGGAATCTATATTTTAAGTGCATTGGTATCCTAAAAATTATTGAAATTATTTATTGAAAAAAGCAGCAAAACAGTCAAATAAACCATAAATCCTTAATCATATAATAATATGAATATATTTATAGTTATATTATTAGATTAGAGAATTGATTTTACTGATCTATTAATATTTTTGCCATATTTAAAAAATTGAGACATCATTCAGTGGCCATATATTTGGTTGAATTAAACAACTAAGCTATATAATAACTAAAAACAAGTGTTTTTTTATTGTCAATGTAACAAGTGGTGAACTATTTAAAACACCAAGCACCTGTTCATCTTATATAAAAGAAAAAGAGGTTTGAAAAAATGATCAAAGAGCAACACTGAGAACACCATCCCTAAAGCTTGCCCAAACCTTTTGTTTTCTAGCTCTTTGGCCTCTTCCCCTTCCATCAGAACATCTCATTCTTAGGTTTCAAGGGCCTGCAGAGCCCAATCCACAGAAGACAACAGCTGAGCAGTGTCAAATCAAAAACCTGTCAGTACAACTATAAGCCAAACATCTGCATTTGCCCATTGCTGAGCACACAAAGCTGTAAATAAAGAGAACTTGACGTTTTTCTTTTACAGCACAACATGTCTTTTAAAACGCGTGTAAAAAAAAAGAAAAGCACTGAAATAAAGCACTGACAATGACTTTAAATGACTTTCCAGTCTAAATATTTCAAACACTAAATTAAGCTGAAGCCCTCAATGCTTCATCATTCACAGGACAGCACCTAAAGCAATTATCTATATATTACCTATATTGTCTCACCAAACAGAAACATTTCTCTCAAACTGAGATGATTTCTGCATCCAAACGTTCCAGGCCCCTCCTGAGCATAATAAAGATGTGTGAAGTAAGTCTGGCCCACAAAGCCAAACCCAGTGCCATTAATAACACGTGGCTCAGTGTGAAATTATTTGATGGTCGATTTGGATTGGCACCGCACCTCCGGTGAAGAGCTTCTGACAGTTCGTGTTCCCTTCCCGTTTCCCACTACCTGAATACAAATGAACAGACTGACTTTGAAGTAGATGCCAAGATCTTTTAACTATGTTAGTGGGGCTATGCCAAGAAGTTGAAAGACTCATCAAAATCAGCTGGATAGGGGTCAGCAGGAGCGAGGCTGACACCGTGTTTCTTAACCAAAGCGAGAGGATATAGGATTTTACATCAGATCGACTTCATACAGTACATTAACACAACAACACGCTCAGGCCTTACCAACCTGTGCACCAACAACACTGAGCGCTACAACAACCATAAAATAGACACAGGAAAATGAAACGTATTGATGTGGTAAACAAAAATGCTGTATAGAAAGAATCAAATGCTTACCGACTGTCTGTTTACTGTTTCCAAAAGGTCTCATTGTACTCACTGTTCTCACAGCACTGGCAGGAGGTATGGAGAATGTCCACTGTGGCCCACAAAAGCACAAAACACAAATGCGAAACTAAAAAAAAGTAGAAACGAGGAAATTGGATGAGACTAAGCGAGGGAAAAATACATTATTTAAAAAAATAAATAAATAAATAAATAAAAAACACGGATTGGGAAAAAATCATTCCCATATTTATGAGAGATCAATTTTCCTTGTAATAAAACTATAAATAAGAGAAAGCAAGTCAGTAGAACCTCAGTATTGTACGATCTATGTGCCTGCTTAACGACCAAATGACAGGCAACATCTGTTTGTAAGAAAGCCAAGATCGAGTCTTAAAAAAAAAAATTGGCTTGATTTTCTCTTTCACTCTCTCTCTACAGCCCTCTCCCTCTCTTTCACTCACTCTGTTGAATGAAGCGAAACAGAAAAGAAAGAAGCGACTGTGGAAATTCGGCAAAAACGAAAATGGAGTTGTGCACCAGTCCCGTCACCCCTTAACCTTGCCTCCTCCGCTTGCCTCTCTCTCTCTCCCCCAGCTGTAGAGGAGCAACCCAGGTAACAACTCCTCAGCAGTCCTCACGCTCCCCTCTCCCAGACCGCCCGACTGACCGCCCGCCCGCCCCAACCAAACCCCCCCAACCCTCGCACACACACCCCTCCCAAAAACACACACACATACTTCTTGGAAGTCTTCTCTGCACCAAAAATAAATACTAATCTGCAGTTCAGTCCAGCTTCTGAAAGAGTCTCGTTGGCCCCGTGCCATTATTTGCTGGGGCGAAATTGTTTTGTGGTGGACTTGCCATTTCAGCAAAACCGAAAAACAGTGTTTCCTTTCTTTTGTCTGAACCGATATCTTCCTAGCAACATATTCTAGTGAAATTAGATTTTTTTTTTATTGAAATGCTTAGTGGGCCTTGTGTGACAGCGAAGAGCATCAATGTGTGCCGGCTAAGAATAGAGGGTCTTATTGTGGCACATCTTCTAAGGATCAGCAGTCTGCAAATATAGCGCTTAGCTATGTAGACATACATAAATCAGAGCAACAAACCTAAATATACCAAAAAGCAGCAGTGGTAGAAGGAGGCGGCAGTTGAATATGTTTTTTTGAGCGCTGATGTTAGCATAAGGCCAAACACAGCACTTTACAACCTTCCCGTCATCTCCAGCTTTCACACTTTAAGATGCCGGTTCTACTCAGCAGACTGAAGCTGACACCCTAATAGACTTGAATGCCCGGCGGGTATGTGCCGTTTCCCAGGGGACGGGGAGAAGCCATGTGAACACGCTGTGGCGTTTCCCCCAGAGCGCTGACTGTGAGCAATACCTCCAGTGCCTCTTACTCTACTCTACTCTACTCGACTCCCAGGGAGGGAGAGTCGTGTACATTGTGCAGCGTGTCGGTGATAAACATATGCCTTCAGACTCAGTTAAGAAGGCACCGTGTCTTACCCCTCCAAATTCCATGCCTCTCCCTCTCTCTCTGATATTCTACTCACGCACTGCTGCGGCACTGCTCCACCAATCCGTTGCATTAACCAAAATCTCAGGCAAACGGGCCAGCGGGCTCTCTGTCTCACTCCTGACCAGCCGGTTTACAAAGCCAGAGCTAGAAACTGCAGCAGAAAGTGACAGAGTGGAAAACTCTGAAATCTAGAATTTGGAATCACATTTAAAACTGGAAAGTAAAAAGGAAAAGTTCTGATTTTCTACTAAAAATTTCATATTCTACATTATTTCTAGCTGACTAAAATGAAATAAGTTGGGACACTGACTATGCGACTGTCTTTGAACAGACACAAGATTTTCTTGTTGCCTTTGAGCATAAGAGGCTTTTTGGATCATCTTTTATCATACTGGAGAACGTGATCATCAGGTTGTTTCACAGTTAAAGCAGCTTAAGAGTGGTTTTGACTGAAACAAAAGGCAGATAAAATAAATATTAAAACATTCTCAAAATAGTGTTTCTGCTATGGGTAATTAAAGGTTCCCATTTTAGTTTTGGGAGTTACCAACAGGTTGCCATGCATAAAAGTCAAGAAACTCTTTCATTGTTATTTATACCTCCCAAATGATTTTGTTCAACAATTTTTTCCGTACCCCTCCTTTGCATGATGCTGATTTGCAGTGATTGGTCAAATGGTCTCATTTTTTTCATCATACCTGTAACGCCTGATAAAGCAGGATTTGTAAGTGCGGATCGCAGAAACCGTTATCTTTACTGCTACAATAGCAGCAACTAGTGGCAAAAAGGATTTTTTTTTTAATTCAGACCAATCGGAAAAGAACAACAAGTGTGCGAACAATATGATAATGTTTCATGTTGACGTCAACTTGAAATGTCTTGGGACTGATTAGAAAAAAAACGACTCGTTTTAATGATTCAGAGTCAACTCTTTTTTGAGAGATAATAACTTAATTCACGGTGCACCTTCAGATTTAAACCTTTGCAGGATGTTTTCACTCACTTAGAGCTGTTACACACTGCAAAGCTCCTTTTTACAATTACATTTAAATTAAAACAGATTAAAAAAGATTTGTTAAGTGATTTAATTTAATCACTATTGTTCCCGTTTAAAAAAATATATATAATACTTAAAACAACAAAAAAAAAAAATTCTATAAATCCGAGGCCTCTACATTAGATAAAGTCACAGCATGTTGAATAAATTATCAATATTAGCACATCAACAAAACAGCTCTTTTGACAATGGCTAAATACGAAGTAAACTGTGTCTCAATTACGTCCAAAAATGTAGCGTGACTATTCAGCCCTTTGTCCCTGGCTGAGACATCACCTGCTGCCCAGCAGTGATACTAGTTAATTACTGTTAATCTCGTGGGAAAGAAAATGCTCCAAAGTGGCGTTTTGTTTTCATTACAATGCAGTCTGCAGTCAAGAGAAAACAGTGCCAGTGGACCAATTAGTGTCATTTGGCTCTGATTTGCGGTATGGTTCAAGCTTCTTCTCCTTTGCTTTATGTTATCTGTGCTCAAAATCTTAAGAATGTATTGGGGAAATAACAGAGAATAGTATCCCAGCATAGCCAGAATGATCTATATGCAAGATGATGCATGTGAGGCTCAGAGGACATGAAGAGTCTCTTTGTTCCCGTCTACCCATGAACCTCTGCAACACTATCTACTCTGTTCCAGCACCTTCAGGATTGGTTGAAACCGATTTGCGACCGTGACTCAGCCGGTTCCTCTGTGGTTCTCAGAGGGTTACAGTCTTGCTTGTCCCCAGCTGACCTCGCGTGCTCCGTCAATATACTTCAGGCTTTTAATCCAACACGGGCCAAGCCGGCACCCTCAACACTCCAATCCAGAATAGCCAGGCATCAAGGATAGTTGCAGCTTCTGCTAACTTGTTTAATATAAAACAAATGACCAGCTTAAAGACTTCAAGGCCCATAAAGTATGAGTGCTGTAAATTTGTCATCAGAGTGAAAAGGATTATCCGATGTAAATTATTAAATGGCATGCATAAAACATTGTGGTGCCTGTGGTAAATTCAAAATGGTCAAACTGAAGATCTTGGAAAACGAAACACCCATGGAGTGAAAGAATTAAGCTCCAAAATGAAAAAAAGTTGCCTTTTGTGCAAACAAACAGACCTTCATTAAGTCCTTTGTGCGCGAGAAGACCTTCAGAAAAAAACTATTCAGAAATGTAGCCGCGGGAGTGATAAGCGAAGAAGAACTTCTTGCGCAAAGTGAATTACTCTCAAAATAAATGATGTTTTATAATGCTAATTAGAAACTTCTTGCGTAATCACGATAGTTGTTTCATTGCTGGATTAAAGGCATATCGCTGCATTGATTTCATTAGGTTTTATCAGACAGATTTTTGGCTCAAGGGGGCAGAAATGAAAATCGGTGCGGCACACAGAAATAGAAAGGAAAGACCTTCTTTTCATCCCTACGCCAAGTGCACCTTATTTCTGAGATCCGAAGCTTTAGTTCTGCATCAAAAACAAAAAAATGTCTGAAAGACATCGACATGCATTACAGAGCCCCGTCATCTTCGGCGAATTGCGCTGTGCCGAGCTCTCCGGGGCTTCAGCATTCCAAGGCTCTGTCCCGCATCCCCCCTTTCTTTTTTGTAAATCGCTGCACCTTTCTCTGTCTAGCTTCGTGCCCCCTCCTTTGGTTGTGCCCTTTTGCTACTCCTCTGCCACCCACTCCCTCCTTTTCTTTATGTTTGCCTCTCTCCCTTTCTCTTCTGCCTCCCTCCCAAGCTTTCTCTCTCCCTTTAATTTACAAATCCTCCAGTGAAGGACAGGAAAAGTGAGCTCCATGGAAACCTGGCACCAAGCCATCTCATTACACCGCCAATTGATTCTGGCCCTACGCCACACTGCTGTCCCCTGCGAACCCACTTCCCGTCATGCACCTGACATCCACAGTCTGTCTGCAGCAAAAGAAAGAGACAGAACACACACAAACTCATGCCCCCCCCACCCTCTTTCTCCCACTAAAGCTCTAAGCAACGAAGACCGGACACAGTTCTTCATCGTGACATAATGAAATAGGCAGAAATGAAGAATAACTTGAAATAATTTGATTTATGAAACATGAGATTCGTTTAAGATCCGTAAAATATACTGCAGCCGGTCTAGCTTGTTCTAAATGGGGTGTTGAGACAAAGAAATACAGCACAACTTATGAGTTAGACATCACAGATACGGTTATGGAGATATATGTCATTGCAAACTGTTGTGATTTCCTTGGCTGGAAGTCTTTGCTTATCTAATAATGACTAAAAGAAACATCTGTCTGGGGTTGAAAACACTTACAAGCCCCTTGACATGTCACGTCCTTGTAAACAAAATGATAAGAAAAGAAAATGTATTAACGATAATTAACAGAACATGCCAAGTTGTTCAAAATGTCACCAAAATGCACATCTCAAAATCTAATGCTTCGTATTTGTTGCACTATAAATATATCAAATAAACGTCCTGTCAGGAGTTGATCCTCTCACCCGGCCTTGCTCTAACCAAGAGAGGACACTTATATTTGTCTGAAGCCCTGCCAAGAAGTTTCTTCTCCGGATATGAATTGCAATTGCTTGGAAGATGTGCTGCAAAGTCATCAGGATGGAGTAGCTTTAAGAAATATATAAAAGAAAAGTAAGGAAAAAAAACCTAATTGTTGACATAATAAGCTTCACATGTTCTGGGGTTGACTCCGAGCATAAAGACGACTCACATCTGGCACATGTGGTTTGGCCCAGGGAGTGCAATGGGGATAAAACTGACCAGCCGGTAGGACAGGAGAATTAGCAAGTATGTTTTTAGGCATCTGCATGTTTAAGGGAATGTAACCAGTAAAGTCAGTGTTTTAACACCACATTAAACATTACACTAGGAAAGAAGAAAGAAAAAATAAATAAATAAATAACTACTTAATAAATTACTTAAAAAAAAAAAAAAAAAAAATTATATTTATATATATTTAAAATATGTATTCAATATGTGGTTAATATATCCATTTGGTTAATCAATACAAAATAATTCAAGCCTCTAGACTGCCAAGACAGTACTGTTTAAACGTTTGGGGTTAGAAGGATTTATATTCAAACATTAATTTGTAAAGTATTTTAAAATTTTGTCATTTGAACATATTTTTAAATTTAAAGGCAAAGCAGAAATTTTAGCATCATTACTTTAACCATTCTGATATGCTAATTCGCTGGCAAAAATGTATTATTATTATTATAATCTATATTGAAATAGTTTTGCCTAATGTTTTTGGGGAAAATTTGACTTTTTTTTATTAAATGGATGAATAGATACTCCAAAAGAACCACATTTCTTAAAAGTTATATATTTAAACCTGTTAAACCTAATATTATAAATGTCTTTACTGTCAATTTTGATCATGTCCTTACTGAATACATTATATGCATTTATTATTTAAAAAAATGTGAAAGGTAGTAGTAGTGAGTAACTGGTGTCTCAACAAATTGTCTACACAATA
Source organism: Enteromius paludinosus (assembly GCA_032361165.1). Classification (NCBI taxonomy): domain Eukaryota; kingdom Metazoa; phylum Chordata; class Actinopteri; order Cypriniformes; family Cyprinidae; genus Enteromius; species Enteromius paludinosus. The sequence goes on along the minus strand of JAUMHQ010000075.1, from coordinate 5,012,987 downwards.
ATTTTAGATTTTATCTATTCTAAAGGCGTCTTATAGCTTTAAAGGTGCCATAGAATGCATTGAGAGAATATTTTAAATTGTTCTCTGATATGTATAAAGAAGGTATGTAGCGTAGGTAAGCGGGATAAAATGCCCAGAAACGGTTTTACAGGTACATTTACGACCCTAGAATTTGACCCTAGAATGAAACAGTCTGTTTTTGCCTTATTTGGAAGGTTCATAAATAATAATGAGGAGGTCTGCTCTGATTGGCTGTTTCTCAGCGTTGCTCATTTCAGTAGCACAAACAGATTTCTACTGTCCA
>JAUMHQ010000075.1:4988486-5001204 GCA_032361165.1 Enteromius paludinosus | reverse complement strand
TTTAGAAGGACCTGTGTATATATATGTATTTCTCTCTCTCTCTCTCTCTCTCTCTCTCTCTCTCTCTCTCTCTCTCTCTCTCTATATATATATATATATATATACTGTATATCACCATATATGTTTTACAATTATTAAAGTCATTTGCAATATTACTGAATTTGAGTCTATTAGCACAACGACAAAAAGGCTTGTGCTATCAAAAGAAATCACAATTAATTTAATGATGAATTTAGAATGAAATGCAATTTGGCGATGTAAAAAATGAAAATACCTTAGATTTTATGCAAGATTTACCATCATAACTTCCGATGTCAACTATGACAGCCCTAAAAAGACATGGTTGTTTTTTCTTGCAGACCCCCTAGCACCGCCTTCTGGTACTGTGAAATTACCCTGACCTGTGAACGAGTCAGCCATTGGGACTCAACTGTCTGAGCCGACAGGCCGCCTGTGCTTCAATCTCTCCTTTAAGCAACACTGTAAGTAATATTCCACCATATGGATAAGCATTATCTGTTCAGAGCTCAGATCAGGGAGGAGTAAGGTAATAGGCACAAGGGGGCATATGGCCAAGTTTAGAAAGCAGGCTGAAACCGAACCGTACGCTTTTCTGTCTCACGCCCAACGACTTCCATGAAACAGATACAACGGTGGTCCAAAAAACGCTGCATACCTGATGATGCATGTCGAGAGGAATCTGAGACCCAATACCGCACCACCCTGCGAATGACCTCACATTCATTGTCTGTCAGGTGTTAAAAGACGCTTTGCAGGAACGCGGCGCCAAACTCTCCCCGTCAAAAAAAACGTACGGATAAGACGAGCGCATAAGTTGTGTTTGTTGTTGTTTGTACTAAACACGCCAAGGCAAGGGAACAGCAGGCAAAGTGTGTCTCTTCTTCTCACGGTTGGACATATGGCAGTCCAAGCCAACAAACAAACAAACATAGGGAGCAACACACGAGTGCGATCGCAGGATGGAAGTGTTAGTGACTTCTCTTTATATTTGTGTTGAATGGTTGTTGGGGTGCCTGGGGAGAGAGACATGTCAGGCTGACAGCGAGCAGGACAACCAGTGAAAGGAAGAAAAAGGAAAGCAGGAGAGGGAACAATGATCAGCTTCATATGGGGAAGACATCTTGTGGCTCTGCAATGCCAGGCCAACTTACAAAGAGAGGCATTGTTTCTGCAACAGCCACTTCTGTGCCTCTCTGCTCCGAGATCGAGCCGTACGGGGCCTGTCTGGGGCCGCTGCAACCTGCCCCGGACCCCACACGCCTCCGCCGATCCTCTTCTAAAGTTTCATGTCGTTTGAGCTTATCATTTTTAGAGTTTGTACCTCTGTGCGCGTTCTGACACTGAATTATGTTTCACGCAGACTCGTAAGCGGAGTCCGGCTCACGTTTCAGCCGCAGATCGCTGACCGATGAGGAAATGTTTAAGACAAACACACACATTGAAAACCATGTTAAAAAAGTGCAGGTCACATCCTGAGAGGGTTTAGCAGATATATGTCCTATGTTGCTTTGGCGGGCTTGGGATGAGGAGCAGAACGCAGGCCAAGGACTAATTGAATAGATAAGATCAAAAGCTGGATGAGAGAATTCTTCCGAGCTAAAAGGTTGAGAGGAAACCAGCTGTAATGGAAAAGGAGGATTTGTCCCGCACTTTCTGAATGACAAGGATATAAAACGAGTGGACACCTGAGAGAGAGTGACGTCCATTGCTTTTTCGTGAACGTAGATGGCTTTGCTTAATGAGCAAGTATGATTATGAGCAGATCCAAGTCAATGGAAAGGGAAGCAGGCCACATTCCATTAGCATTCATGGGACTGTTTTGCCTTCCAAACCGCAAATAGTTTCCCAATCCTAGAGTGCTCTTGTTGAACATGTACACCACACGTCTCATCAAACACAGCAGAAGACAGACTGACTTCTGTTTAAAAAGGCACTGAACAGATCTTCCTATTTTTGCATGAGATGACCCTAGCAGTGCCCCTTTCCAAATACTATATACTTTCTACACTTAAACACACATACTGTAGAGAGAAACAAATATACACTGCAGACTGCTCAGGATGGGTGGCTAGATGTCCAACAACCATTTCAGTTTATGTTAAGCTTAATATATTTAGCCTAGGGGCTTTAAAGAGGATCATTTTAAAGGAGTATACTTCTTGGAGAAGCTTTCAGACTTATGTCATAAAAAAGAAGATAAACTAGACCCCATCCATCTGACCTTACTGACAGATTGTCTGTCAGGACAACATTTTCCTAGAAGTTGTGTCTCTGAATTGCTTCTCTAAATAGCCATCAAAGCCCACTTGGTGATATTCACCATCAATAAAATATTTTTGACACATATATCATTATTCTATTTAAAATACACTTTACATTATAATGTTGTAACTTGATAAAACACATATAGCATTTAAACAACTAAAAAAGCATGAATTTGTGGGATTTTCAAAGTACATTTATTTGCCAACAGTCATTCCATGAAAATAATTGCATCCCTAAATGCCTCACTATTGTTACGAATGGGACATGTGGATCCATTCTCAAAGAATAACCCAGATGATAAGCAGGGTCAGTCGATCTACTAACAGTATCCAAAGCCAAAAGTCTGTACGCAAGCAAACAAAAACAAGACACAACTAGGCTAGGGAAAACACTAGAAAAACCGCTTTAAACAATGCTAACTCAATAGTCTGCGACTAGCTAGCAAACATGGGAGACAATTGCTGCGTCCAAAATTGCTTACTTCCCTACTATATAGTACGCGAAAAACAGTATGCGAGGCGAGTAGTATGTCGGAATTCATAGCATTCGAAATTCAGTAGGCGAGAAGAACCTAGATGACCTACTGCTTCCGCCCGAATTCTATAGTAGGCATATCATGGACACTTTCCTATCCCATGAGGCTCCAAGAGAGGAGGAGTCATATTCGAAAAATGGCGGAAAATTGAGACGCGGCTCATTTCAAGTGTAAGGAAAAAAAACATTGTTTATTGTGATTACATTACACTTGTTTAACACAATCAAAAAAAACGTATGACTTATTGGAAGTTTACATTTTCGCGCTGTTGTGACGAAGCATGACACGTGACAACATCAATATGGCCGATGTAGTACGTCCGAATTCCATTCATACAACCCCCATTCATACTATATAGAATGTACGGAAAAAATTGTTTCTTCTGTTTACTCTTAGCGAATTTCCAGCCCAGTCTCAAGGTAATTAGTACAAATTTACAAGGTAGCTTTGTACGAATGACCTACAGCTAACCCCGCCCCTAAACCTACCCATCACTGGGGTTTAGACACATCCTACCAAATCGTACAAGTGAGTTTGAATTAGAACGAATTTTCCACCTCGTACGTATTGGTCGTGAGACTGTGTTGGAATATCATATCGCAGCCCAAGCTGCTGAGAACTGCATTTAGATGAAGTGTAAATATGTGCTACGTGGAGAAATAAAAAACACTAAATAGATTTCTCTGAAGCAGGCTGCAACAACAAGTCTCAGTGTCACTTTTAATTACTCTCATGTTGATCTCGATGGACTGAACAGAAACAAGGTACTGTAAATGATTTCTGTTACAAAGAAGGCGGAGCCTCAGAGCACACCTACCTAATACTCCATCACCATTGACCAATCCAAAGGTGTTTACAAACATTTCTGAAAAGTCCGCATTTTCAAACTCTCAAAACAAACAGCAAGCGATTTTTTTCAAAATGACGTCAAACCAGTTTGTAATCCACTTTCATTCGAATTGTATCAGGGCCTTAAAATACACAACAAACCAACCCAAACAATCAAACACAGGTCAAATGCACAGCAAGATGCTAACACACAAACAAACCAATATGGGTAAGGTTACTCCATACTTTCTATTAGTGTAACATGGACTCGCTGCCCCTGGGCATCCGCTCAGAGACTATAATAATCTTGTTTATTAGTAGACGAAATGAGGAACCGTCTGACAAGCCTAGTACCCGTCTGTCGGGTCAACAGGGGTGTTACTCTGTTTCTTTTTTATTTTCACCTCTTTCTATCATCCCGTCTGTATTACCTCTCTTTCTTTACCATCATCACCCTCTTCCCTTGCTGCTTTATTCAACCCTCTCCTGCCTCTGCAGCCTCTTTCTCACTCTTCCTCATTTACGGTCTAAATCCCAAGGACAGAGAAGGTCAGGCTGCTTAGGATGGAAAGCTGGTGGCCTCTCAGCAGCAGTCATTAATGTACAGATACTGCAGAGCTTCACACCCAGAGAAGCCAGACTGGAGGGAGAGCGGCCGACAGCTCGCCCGGCGTACTAATGCACCGCACCTCTTCTGCTCTCATCAGGGTCCCTTTGCAGGGAGCCTGAGTCTATCAGAGCAGATCATTCATCTAGGTGAGCGGGCGAATGGTTGATCTGGGGTTATTTGTGCAGTCTAAAGGCTCGACTGTGAAATTCATCACCTTCCCTTTACCATGTTTGAGCGGCTCTCCTAATTAGCTTTCAGACACTATTTAGGAGCTCGTTTTGGCGCATCACTTTATCAGCCCTGGCTTGAGGGATTCATTAAAGCCATTAAAGTGTTTCTGAAATCATCTCGTTCAACAAAGTCTGAATGCAGATGATGCCACGCTGACAAAAAGCATTTAACTTAACTTGGTCTAGCATTCTGTCTCTTTTTCTCTTTCCCTCCCTCTGCTCATCCTTAGCAGGACTTTCTTACCATCTGTAAGATTATACTTTATCACGCTCTGTCCTCTGCAGAAACATTGGCTGATTTGCCTTGACTAATAGCGATACGTTTTAATCAATCTTTGGTTAGATGCGAGACATCCAGACACCAGAGGTGAACGAGGCTCCATAGTATGTACTTCTCTGCCAAACTCTGTCTTCTGACAAAAATCATACAAAAATCAAGTTTAAAAACAAAATCTCAGTTTTGTCTTGTGATCATGTTAAGACGAGTTTTGATGTCAACCCCCGTTCTAGATGTAATTACGGTAATAAAAGCCCTAGTGCATGTCCTGAATGAGTAGATCATATATATAGATCATTTTTGTAGATCATGCATGTAAACATATTTTGACCATTTCGAATCTGATCAGGATGAAGTAGGCTAGTCAGTGACAGAGATGCCTTTACAGACACAGAAACATCTGTAGTTATGTTGTGGATAGATCGATGATCCGTCGAGAATATGAATATGAATGTATGTGTGTGTGTGTGTGTGTCTATATATGGAGTATGTGTGTATATTTAGGTATACAGTAGTCAATCTTTGAAGTGGATCAAAAAAGTCAAAGACAAGAACAGGTATTGTTTTGGTTTTAGGACAACTTTGATGAAAAGTTTTGATGTACTTCAAATGCTGACTACTGTAAATGTATGTATGTAGACTAAATGTGTGTGCGCCTGTTTGTTCTGTTTATTAAATGCAATTTCAATTATTCAGATCATTATTTACAGGTAAAAGAATATGATACCTAAATGGTTTTTTTTGGAAAAAGCAGTGCTTTGATAAAAAATGATTTTTCATTTTTTTTTTGTGGAAAATGTTGTATTTCCGATGAAACCTATCTGTATTAAAGTGGTGATAAATCAAGAATTCAAAAAGAGAGAATTGTTTTTGTTTAAAAGTAGAGGCTCGGATCTTTAGTTTGGTTCTAGGCGTAGCAGAAAATATTCTGAAGGCTGTGAAATGTAGGTGAAAATCAAAACTTTTTTGAAAAATGCTGGCAGGGAAAGAGTTAAAATGTTGGTAGAGCATTGATGGACAATAATATACCATAATAATAATTTGGTGAACTTATCTATTGGAAAAACTGCTAGTCAATAATAATTATTATCATGTATTTGATATTATAACTATAATTTGTTACATTAGAAATGTTGCTGGTCTGCAACAAACCAAAACATTTATAATGTGAACCTACATAAGTTTTTGATAGTCCTGAGTAGCTATTAACTAGCTCTAAAACCAGACCTAAGCTTAACCTAAAAGGGAATGCAGCTTGTTCTAAAACCTTCAGCAGTAATCAGCTGCTGCTAGTACTCAGACTGTTATTCACATAGATGAAGCAAATTTACAGCGGTTCAGAGGCAAATATTACAATGTAAAAAGAGACCTGCGGGGGCTGGGGGGTGGGGGGCTGTGGTGTATAGGGGGAGGTGGAAGCGATCAAACCAAGTGTGAAAACAGCATAATTGACATCAAACAGCTTCAGGATTCAGCAAGTTCAAAAGTGCTTTGGTCTGACCCTAGAGCTTGAAGATGATTTCACAGCAAATCCATTGTGTTTTGTTATTTATTTTAAGATTCCACTGTTCGTAGATGAAAGCAGACAATCTTTTATGACGATCCAGCGGTATATTTTTAACCGTCCTTAAATTGGCGAGACCTTCAGATGATTTGCAGATGGAAGCGCTCAGTGCAAAAGTCTGCCAGTCATTAACACAAATTGTCTGTAATATTTGTAAAAGCAGTTTTTGTAGCTCTCTGCCTCTGATCACACATTCTGCACACCTTGGTGGCCTCCAGCCTGAGAGGAGGCTGTGTCTGTGTAAGTGAGTGACTCGGCTTTCTGGTCTGATACCGTGACCCTGCTGCAATTAAAATAAGGCTCTCTCTTTCCTCTACTCGCGCTCATCAAAAGAAGCTCCTGACTTAAGGTCAGTCCACAAGCTGCTGTTTTCTGAATGAGCGCACTGGACTGCAGAGAGTAGCAGTGTGGAGTAATGTTTGGGGTTTGTTCTCAGTAAGCAATTAAACAGCGCCTAGGACAAGTGTTGGGAAGTGACTATACAAGGCTATTAACTTCAGTGATGCCGGTAACGCATTACTTAGTAGCGCGTTACTCTAATATGAGAAATTTTTCCAGTAACGACTTATCTAACGCGTTACTATTTCCATACCAGTAATCAAATTAAAGTTACTTGTCCAAGCCACTGTGCGTTACTATTTCTTACATTTATTTTAAACATTTATTCTTGCGTCTCAGGGAGTGACGTCACGTATGCGACAGGTCATACAGTATTTTCAGGACAACTAATTTAACCAAGAGATGCAAGGTACGCGTTTTCTAGCTGGAAATATAGTCACTATTTTAAGTTTGTATCAGCCACAGATGATAATATTAAGGTTCATTGTAGAGGTCTGCATTCTTCATTCCGGAGCCGCGAGACCCAACCAGACTTCTTGCGGCGTGGGAATAAATTTCCAAATAAAACGGGGAAGCGGTCGGTAACTCTGGTGTAATTTGAACGGGAGCGGGCGGTCTAACAATATAGTGTTCTCGATGTTTTTTCGGAACAGCATATCTGTGATTTCCCCATTCTTATTGAGCACCGGTACAGCCAGTGCTCAAGACTGTTACACATGCTGAGCGCATGGACCAGTGTTTTTGCGCGTGCGTTTTATTTGCACAGTCTGTGCGCGCATCAGAGCGGGCTTTACCAACATGAGCAAAGGGAAGATGCGCTTGAAGGACGTTCAGCTTGCATTAGAAAACGGTCAGTTTAATGTTAGGAAACCCACATCAAGCAAGTCTAATGTATGGGAGTCTTTTTCATGCGTCATGGACGGAAATGGGGAAAGAAATACCCTTTGCGCGATGTGATAAATATAGGTATATAGATAATATATGTATGTTGTACGTACATTTGTTTTTATTTATTTTATTTTTGCAGCACATTTTCCATGATCACAGATAAATGTTAAAAGCATCTTGACAAGACGAATACAGATAAATACAATCCTTGCACAACCTACAGTTTTGTCTGTTATCTCTCTCCTTTGGTAGTACCCACTTTAAATGTGAGATTTTGGAAACCAGATCTAAATTTAGCGGGAATGGTCGGTTCGGTTAGAAAATTATTCTAAGCGGGCAGCGGGTGAACAAAGACTGAATATACAGCGGGAGCGGTCGGGGCGGAATAAAACACTGTTGACTCACCCTCGTTTCGTGCCATAATAAAAAAAGAACCCTACTTCTGTTACAACAGCTGCTGAAAGTAACTAATAAAGTAACTTGTAATCTAACTTAGTTACTTTTGAAAGGAGTAATCAGTAGTCAGTAATTCGATTACTATTTCAAAGTAACTATGGCAACACTGATTAACTTAACTACACTTTTTTAGTAGAATAATTATATTTTGAAGCTTTTCCATGAACAATTTATCTAACAAGTAACAGTGCAGCCAGAGCTTTAAAAGCTGAGCAAGACATAATTATCAGACTAATAAATTCATTCTAATATGCTAATTTGGTGCCTGAGAAACATTTATTAGTTTTGTCAGTGCTGACAGTTACTGTTTTTTACTTCTGTAGAAACAGTGACACAGTATTCTAGAATTAATTGAAAATTCAATGGATTTTATTTGAACTATACTTTATTTTACCATTATACAATCTTTACTGTCACTTTTGAACAATTTACTAATAAAATAAAAATTAGTAATACATTTTTTTTTTATATTTTATATGAATCATGTATCATATTTTATATAAAAACTGTTTAAATATGAGTTAAACAGGTCATTGCAAGATCTCATATAGTAAAATATATCACAGCGTGAAATATAATGCCACAATTATGGAATATAAAGTGACCAAGGTTTTTTGTTTAGCTGTAACTCAGCAATTCTGGTAGTGGTCTGCTATTTTTCACATCAGTAGGACTTCAATTTGGTAAGACATTCTCTCTTAATTCTCATTAATGGTCTTAAGGTTTGTATGTCAGCATTCGTGTGTGTGTGTATGTTTGTGTGTGTTAAGCAGCTGGTAGTGGGTCAGCTGCTGTGTTTCAAGGCTGATGAGCAGAGAATAAAAACAGCTGCATGCAAACGCAAGTTTTGTATTCTCTCCATGTCCCAAATATTTGTTTACACAAGCAGCTATTAAAGGCATCCAATTGATGCCTGCAAATATCCGTAATGGATGTGCACAGAAACCCCCCCCCCACATACTTACATTTGAATGATGACCTTGTGCTACGTGTCACAAATCTGGTGGTTACATTTTTCAATTAACCCCTGCAAACAAAAAACACAAAAAAAAGACATTACTTCAAAATGAGACAAAAGACACAGTCATCGGTTCACACTGTAGGTTCCTTCACATAAATGCTAAAAATGAAATGTCCCTGCTGCAAACACCCTAAAAATAAAGCACACCCTTAAATTTGTGGTGCATCCTCTTTAGAAAACTAACTACTTCCCCTAAGCAGGCCTATACAGCAAACAGTAGTGCCCACCAGAAACACACATGCTGTTATTGTTACCATTATCTTTACTGATATTCCCGTTTGCCAGTGCAAACACATTCCACCCATTCCTGGGCCACAAACTATTGGTTGAAAGCTGGACTCCTTCAAAGACAGATTTGTCATTTACGATCAACTTTTCCCTTGCATTTTTCAGACAGGCAGCCAATTCCGGGCATGCAGTCAAACAATGGGAGACGAAAAAAAAGAAAATGTTTTTTTCCTCTTACACACACGCTCCTGCTGCATTAGCTCACCGTTTTCTTTTATTGCGTACAAATATTTTTTTAATTCTGTTGGCTTTTACGGTAAATGGCCTTAATTATGACCCTGCGTTCCAAGCGATGGCAAAGTAAGCAGAGAGCTATTAGTGCACGGCTCCTGTATGCCTATTAAACAACATGCATCCAGGCAGTCTCTCCATGCCTACCTGTGCACAGCAGGTTTGAAAGCAGCCTTTTAGGCAGTATATTTGTCCTCTGTGTTAAGGGCTTTCATTTCTTTAGTTTGGCATGTCATGGCGAGCTGCTCTTGGTTCAACCCAGTATGACTGAGAAATAAGAAACCAGCAATGCAAAAACTGACTGTCACAAGCTTATAAATAGGCGGCGTATATTTTAATGTGCATAAAAAAGCAATTAATGACTGCAGCGAGAGGAAATTATCGCATAAATGGCATATGACACAGTGGTAATTAAACAAGTTTTCTATAAACGACTAATTCAAAATATTGAACTATGCACGTGCCATATGCAGATGTGTTTCAACAATATGAAGGACACGCATACACAATATACTTTCTAATCAAAGACATACGTTGTCAACTGTAATAACATCCAGTGTGACAGCACTGTTATCGTCACGCACGCTGTGAAAATATAAACCGCACTCCATTGACTCTTGTTGGAAGAACAATGCAAAACATGTTGTCTGTCGCTTTAAAAATGTTCTTCGCTAGTGTAGTTGTACTGTAATTTTATCTTTCTCTCATCACTCAAACATTTCCTCTGGGGTGCTCATTTCACAACAAAAGCCTCACTGATTATGACGGATTCGAAAAGTGGACAAGATCCAGGTTTCAACTATCTACCAAAAAATACCTCGAAAATGTCAAAAAGCTCTCAAGGTGAAATTGTCTGCAGCATGAATGAAGGGATTTCCCAAAACCGTCAAAAAAGCAAAGGGCAGAATGCTGCCTATAAAGGACTCGAAAGTAAAAAGAATGTATTTTAGATTTATTTACTTCTTTTTTAAATAAGGGTGTGCTTTGGTTTCATGTATTTGAATTTAACACTCATGCATGAGCATAATATTTCAATGCTCATTCACTACAAAATACAAAACCTCTTTTCTTTTCATTTACATAAAAGCAACTGGCACTTCACTTATCAAAGCACCAACTGAGGGAAAATAGTGATGTTTAGTACCAAAAAAATAGTTAACTCAAAAATTACCATCCTTTCAATATTTCTCACCCTCGTTTTTCTTTTCTTTTCTTTTGTGGAACATCAAAAAGAATATATATTTAGAGTGTTTTTGTCCATACGGTTCCTAAAAGAGTTTAGCCACCAACAATCTTTAACATAACGTCTTGTGTTTCTCAGAAGGAAAAAAAGCCAGTTATTTTGTATGATTTCTGTGATTTATATTGTGATTTGTGTAGATTTTAAGATGGCAGTGTTTGTTGTCTGGATGTGGGCGTTAAGGATGATTATGTGCTCTGGATCCCATCACAAAACCCACTGAAATAAACTAGACATGATTTGTGATTAATTATATAACATTAGGTTACATAATTAAGGGAAGGAATTAATTAAAGTGAGGGCCATACTTCAGTAGCCATTCTGAGAAGGTTCCGGGTTTGGACTTGGCTTATTGATTTAATTTTCTTTTTATGTCAGACTAGATGAAAGCAGAACCACCAACTGTTATTTTACCTAGAAAGCAGGCATATGGTCCAAATCCATAATTAAGGTGCACCAGGCAGCTCATTCATACATTCAGTTACAGTTGCAGTATTCGCCGAAGGTCAAAATAAATGAGGAGGAAATAATATACCACAATCATGGACATTTTGGATAGGATGAGGACCTGAAAAATAGGAGGTAATTTGCTACATAATTTTAACCAAGGTTGAGTGAGAAAACACAGATGTGTTCGCTTCAGATGGGATTAAAGTTAAAGTATGACTATGAAACTATAAACTGTGAAAACTAGTCAGATCTAGTCACCTCTACAGAGGTCAAAAAAAGTCTTCAGTAGCCTACAGGTGGGTCACAGATGCTGTGTAATGAACAAAATGCAGCTGACCAAACATTTTTTGGTCAGGATAGGAATGAATAGACATGAATGTATCAAAATATAAAACTAAAAATCATCTTTTAAATCTTACCAGATCTTGGTATTGATGTAACTGAAAACATTAAGATTAAATATATATAGCAAATGCATTTTTTGGTAGATGCTAGCCAAATTATGCCCTCACAAATGAAAAAAAAAAGGTACATTGAAAATGGATTTACTTGCAATTTTTTGTGTCCTGAGAAATACAAATTGTACGACCTAAGATTTGTCTTAACCCCAGTGATGGGTAGGTTTAGGGTCGGGGTTAGGTGTAGGTCATTCGAACAAATTCATACGAATTGACAACTCGTAAAATACGTATACGATTTAGTAAAAAACTCGTAATTTTTAAGAGTGAGGTCGTACGAATTTGTATGAATGAGCCACCTTGTAAAATATGTACGTTGTCGTGAGACTGGCCTGGAAATGCATGTTTGTTGCATGTTGTGTGTTGAGAAATGCATGTTTATGGATGTTTGTGGTGCTGATGGAGAATGCAGTATTGTGTGCTGGTTTATTGCAGTAACTGGGCGTCATCGACTGCTGCAGTCCTCGCTCTCACCCTTTGTCTCACTCTGCAGTCATCAGCGACCCATGAGAGATTTTTTTTTTGAGTGTCCTTAAATGACCCGGCGTCCCATTTGCCTTCCTCCCTCTTTCTCTCTAGGCTGTTTTCTTTTTCTCTCTCAAATCATCCTCCATGCTCCCTTGCTTTCTAAATCTTTGCCCTGTGCTCTGTGCCTGTCACTCTCTCTCTCCCTCTGTCTCTCTCAATCCACTCTTTTTCTCCAAGAATAATTCATCATTCCTCTCTAAGGCTCTGGCCTTCAACAGTTTTGAATTCTTGTTTATTTCTTCTAAACACATCTCCGACCACCCAGAGTAGTTACATAGTTTTACATTTTTGATTTTAATTTCAATTTTTAAAGTTATACATTTTATAACTTGTCTTCTCATTTAACTTTCATTTTCACATTTTCAGTTTTCTCATTTCTTTAAACATTTTTTATATGACCAGATAATGAAGGCACACACACACACACACACACACACACACGCATGTTGGTTTTTGTGATTTATGGGGACTCTCCATAGGCGTAATGGT
>JAUMHQ010000075.1:4974069-4988157 GCA_032361165.1 Enteromius paludinosus | reverse complement strand
TAATTTTTGTGCTTTTTATACTTTTTTATGTAAAAAATACTTTTATTCCAGTTTATCTCTCTATATTTTTTACATTTTATTTAGTAATTGAATTTTTTGTACGTTAATTTATTTTCAGTATTGATATATTATAATTTGATATATTTTTGTTTAGCATTTAAAACTAACATTAAAATTTTTTATTAAGTTTTATATTTATTTATTTAACATATTATGCATTTTACATAAATTCCGTATCAGTCTGTTTGTTTTAGTTTCATTAACGTGAACAGCGCTGAGACCACCTAGTATCATTCCATCCTCACTCCTCCCTGACTCTCTCTCTCTCTCTCTCTCTCTCCATCCCTTTCTCCTCCTCCCTCTCGAGGCTGATGGAAGAGGGTGGGGTAAATCCGCACTGGTTGCCATGACACCAGACAGACCTTGCTCGGTGAAGGCACGTAGTTTCCTCTCTGCTCTATTTCCCCGGAGTCTTAAACGCAGAATAGACTGAGGCGTGTGCATGCGTGTGTGTGTATGTGTGTGTGAGTGCGAGACAGTGTGTCTGCGTCAGAGATTTGTCTGTGTAAATGTGTTTGAGGGATGCCAGTGATGTTCGGGAGCGAATACATCATGTGTCAGAGTGCTGTTAAATCAGCAGCCGTGTAAACGCTCGCATGTAATGAGCATGTAGACATAAGCAGCGTTATCCTCCTCTCGACAGGCCTTTATTCAACACCGCCGCAAATCACAATCAGAGAGCGATGTTTGACAGCACCTAAGACCAACACAGCACACACTGACATCTGGGAAACATCTATGGATAATTTTTCTACAACAACATCAACATTCTGAGCAGACGTGAAATAGCGGCCATGTTTTAATGAGGCGGTGGCACTTCGGCAAATTCGAGGCGAGGCTATTATATTCATGCCGGTGTTGGGCTGTTTTTTTTTCTTTCTTCTCCTCTCCCTCTCTCTCTCTCACACACTCCATGTCTTTCATCATCCCAGTAAACTCTATCACTCTGTCGCTACCCAAAAGCTGGAGCCCTGATGAATAATTTAGCAGTCGATATTTGCAGCCATCTGTTTATCTTTGCCACGCCATCAGTCTTCCTCACAAAGTTCGCATTCACTGCACTTTGCCATCAAACAGTGACTTCATTCCAAGTACCACGTTAGAGAAAGGGCAGAGGAGTTCCACTAACGAACGTGCTTTAAAGTCACAGGGCTCCTAAAAATGGCGGTCATTTACTCACACTCATGTTTTTCTAAACCTGTGTGGCTTTCTTTCTTTTGTGGGACACAGGAGAAGATATTTTGAAGAGCGATACTGGTCACTCTTTTCCATACAGTTGCAATTAATGAGGACAAGCTTTAAATAGGACCTAAATAGGACAACTACCTAACATAAATTGTGAATTGCTTCTTAAGTTATACACACTTGCATGTCCATTTGAGTTAATGCAGCATTATCTGATTATTATGAATAATTATTTGAAATCATTCTTTTCAATGAATTGGTTGATCTAGATTCATTAAACGTGTTCAGTAATGATTAATTCAATGATCCAAATGAGAGGAGAAGGTTTTAGTCCAACCCGAAATGAAAATTTTGTGATCAATTACTCACCCTCAAGTCGTTCCAAACCCATCAGACCTTCGTTCATCCTCGGAACATAAATTAAGATGCTTTGGATACAAATTGGAGAGTTATCTTACCCTCCATAGACATCAACACAGCCGAAATGTTCCCAATCAGTCGATTCACTCAATTTCAGCTTTGCGACGCTAGGAGAATACTTTTTTGTGCAAATAAAACAAGCATTCTAGTAGTGTTGAAACACTGCAGTTGAGCCACTGATGTCACATGGACTGTTTTACAGATGTATTTACTATGTTTTTGGACCTGGGATCATTTCAATTGTGTTGCTGTCTATGGGAGGGTCAGATGGCTCTCAGATTTCAACAAAAATATCTTATTTTGTGTTCTGAAGATGAACGAAGCTCTTACGGTTTTGGAAAGACATACAAATTAGTAATTAATGACAGAATCTTAATTTTGGGGTAAACTAACTCTGTAAGTTTAACAGTTTTAAGTAATTTGAGTATTTTTAATCAGCAAGTATTCATTAAATTGAGCACAAGGAAAAAATATATTTTAAAAAATGCTTTATTATGAACTTTATATTTAAAAAATACTACATCACTGTTTGCACAGAAACGTTTCTTGAGCATCAAATCAGCATACAAGAGTGATTGTGTGATACTGAAGACTATGACGGTGAAAATGTAGCTTTTTTTTTAAACAGTATTTTACAAATATATTATTCATGATTTTATTAGCATTTTTCTGCATTTTATTGATATTTTATTGCTTCAAAAAAAGTAAAGAGGAGTAAATGAATTTAGAATTTCTTTAGGCTTCAATAAATATCACACAATCTGAAATCAATCGTGACCAAACTATATAAAAACATGTACTCTTTCATGTTTACCCTTGTGTACTAAACTAGTGTGTATGCTACTAGAGGTCATAGGAGGTGAAGAGGTATACTGTGTGACCTCTGTATCAAGTTTGCATTATGCTTTAAATACCAACAGAGGGCAGAGTACAGTTTCACTGCATACCCGCCCTCTGGTGAGTCTCATGGCTTTATTTAACAATGTTTAATCAAACTACATCAGGACAGGCTGCTTTTGATTATAGTGGATGCTTGATGAAAATAATATGCCATTTCGAGGTCCTAGTACTATAATTATGCCTATTTCAATAACATGCCATCAGAACGGTACAGATAAATAAACGCAATCCGCATTAATATCCTCAGCCGACGTTTACATAAAAGGTGGAAGCGGGCGCTAGTGTAGGTCATTACAAGGAAAGATGTGCTGACCATCATGCCGAACATGCAGAGTCCGAACAGGGTTTCTTTTTTGTGAAAATTACAGCTTGTGTAGATCAAGCCCCTGGTGGGGAGCCAACACAACCAGTGTCTTTGTTTAGGTGAAATTCCTCGCTGTTATCTCAGCCCCATGCCAACCACTCCCCGCCCCGTTCACTAACTGCAAGCACTTTAATTAGGGGCCCTGGAAACCCACCTAGGACATGCCGGCATGACTACTTAGATGCAGAAGGCAATACAGCGCAACAGTTGGGCTCCGGAAGTAAAAACTCCACTCATTTTTGCCGCAGGGATTTTTTACGATAAACTTTTACAGACAGACCTGTTTTGAGTCCTTAGGTGGTTAATCATGGGTAGTGAAAGGTTCATATTTTGGTTTTGGGAGTCCCAAAAAACAGGTTGAAAAAAGTAGTGGTGTCGATTGATAAAAAAACAAAACAAACAAACTAATTAATCACACATTTTTCTGAAATTAATCGCGATTAATCCCCCTTTACATTGAAGTTTTTAAACATGCTTTAAATATACTTTTATATTGCAATAATTTCACATTCAACCTTCAAATTAATGTACAAACAGCATATTTGTTATATTTGTTTAATGGCATCTTTCTGAAGGCCAGTATAACTGACACACTGTATATGATTTCTCTATTCATAAAAATAAAAAAATCTCCTGATAATTAACCATTGACTATAGCCATTTAACATTACATTATAATTACGAACTATTTTAATATTTATTAGACTTTAAAAATAACTTATCATTTAAGTGAACTTAGGCTACTTGTGACCCTCAGCAAAAATATACAGAAATCTAATAAAGTTTTCAAATACTAATTACAGGTATATACCTACAGCTATATTAAATATATTGATTCACTTTTTTTCTCTTTTATTCTTGATGAACAGACATCACAGCAGCTAGTTATTAGGTTGCTTTTAGCTGCTA
The DNA here is from genome assembly GCA_032361165.1 of Enteromius paludinosus. Lineage (NCBI taxonomy): Eukaryota > Metazoa > Chordata > Actinopteri > Cypriniformes > Cyprinidae > Enteromius > Enteromius paludinosus. The sequence continues at coordinate 4,984,319 of JAUMHQ010000075.1, read as the reverse complement.
TTTCTTTAAGAGCTGACACTCACTCGACTCTCATCATCTTTTCTGACACATTTCAGTCTCTACTAATGAACTGATAAGTTGAATCCGGTGTGTTAGATGAGGGAGACAGTGGTGGGATGATTACATTCATATTGCATGTACACACAGATGTTAGGTAGCTCTAACTGCCCCTTTGGTAACTTCATGCAGAACTGACCACGACCACGCGCATATATGATACAGGAAACTACGAAAGCACTTTCATTTTCTTAAAATATACATTCATATTTACCTTATTTGTTCAACGACTCCCAAACAATTTGTTCAATGATTAATTTTTCCAAATCCCCCTCCAGTGATTGGTTTCTCCATTTCTCCAAATTTCTCCAGCGATTTAATTTAAAGCAGTGTTTATGAGCTTTTAAAGCTTCAAAAGCAGCACCTAGTGGTAAAGAATGAATGTGAAATTACGTACACCTGAAAGGAATACATAATTAACAAAACTAGGTCACAAGAGGAAAACTCAGAGCACATGGGAAATTACAACAAAAAATAAAATAAACGTAACATTTCGCCCCCTCCTGCATAGGCGTGACCTCAACAACAGAGGAGGGAGGGCGGGGGGCTCTGGAGGAGGGCATAGAGAGAAAATGATAAAGATGAAAAAACAAAAGAGAGTTCAAAAGTCCAGGGAGGTGAAGACGGTGGGAGGAGCCAGGGTGGAGCCAGGAGCAGGAGGAGGCAGATGATGATTCCCAGATCAGCAAAACATAGCCCCCAGGGCGGAGTCGACGGCGGGAGAAGCCATGGAGGAGGAGTGGGTGTCGACTCCAGGGTGCCGACTGACAGAGATGACCGAGGCAGAGGCGGGGATCCGGAGGACCACTGCGGAACCGGAGCGACCGAGGACAATGGTGAAGCCGGAGGGAGGGAGGAGCCTGACAGAGCCGGCAGGACGGCGGGACAAGGCGCAGCCGGAGGAGTGGAGTCCAGATGGTCGACTCCTGACCAAGGCGGAGCCCGAAGAACGAGGGAGCCCGGTGGAGCTGGTGGGACGACGGGCCCCGGTGGCGCTGAGGGAATTATGACGCAAGTTGGAGCTGATGGGTCGGAAGACCGAGGTGGAGTCCAAACCTCGATGGCTGGAGGTGGAGACAGGGGCTGATCATGTAGAGCTGGAGACTGGCTGTCCTGAGGCGAATCAACGCGCCCGCATGGTGCTGTTTGAGGGTGAGCCGAGGCACTGACAGGAACTAGTGGAGCTGGAATGGGAACACTGACTGGTGTGGGAGGAGTTGAGAGAGGGAGGCTGGGAGGGAACACAGGAGCTGTAAACAGCGGAGACTCATTGGAGCTGGGTACAACCACCTCTCCACACCAGTCAATCAGATGTTCCTCAAATATATTCACAAGTTCATTATAATATTGTCCTCGGCACACATCAAGCTCACCCTCAGCGGTGGAAACGTGGGCGGGGCTCCCCTCAAAGCATTCGATATCCACTAAAATTCCCTCAGTGACGGACGTAGCTGCCAGCTCACCCGGCCAAAAAATCCTCTGGGAACTGGATCAGCTCAGGCAATCCCCTGGCGGGCAAGCGCTTCCTAGGCCTGGGCACTGGGCGTTCTCTCAATGCTGGCTTGAGGCGCTCGGGAAGCGTGGGTTCGTCGACGCGCTCGGGAAACGCAGATTTGGAGAGGCGCTCGGTAGGTGGCGAGGGAACCAGACGACGCCGTCGAATCGCCAAACGGGTCCCCAGCATTGCCAGTGCGGACAGCTGAATGACTTCCCGCTGTGTGGGAAGAGGTGGAAATCCCATCAGGAGGCGGCGAAGAATCTCCTCCGGATCATCCACCTCAAACTGTTTTGGTCAGTCATTCTGTTACGTCTTCGGCTGGCAGATGAAGGAAAGCGCAGGAGACGTGATATTCCAAAATAACATAAAGTCCTTTTAATGGCAACCGTAGAGAGGTTTCAAACATACAATTCATCAACATATGCAACGATAATGACCGACAAACACTCAGCAACTTAAGTAGGGTAGACAATCAACGTAAACGAGCGGGACACACCTGATAGGAATACGTAATTAACAAAACTAGGTCACAAGAGGAAAACACAGAGCACATGGGAAATGACAACAAAAAACAAAGTGAACGTAACAATGTCAACATAAAACGGCTTGGGATTCATTTTAAAATTGACTCGTTTCACTAATTCAGAGTCGACAATAGCTTTATACACGGTGCACTTTCAGATTTTGAAATTTGCTGGATGTTTTCATTCACTCAGAGCTGTGTTACACACTGCACGAAAGCTCATTTTCAAGAATCTATAATAGAGGCCCTTTAACAAATAGAGTTTGTGATTAAATGGTTACTTCACCCAATAGTGGTAGTCTTGTGAATGTGCATCAAAAAACTGACATGGAGGAAAAGAAATTGTTAAATAAAGTCATTATTTTTGTTTTCTTTGCACACAAAAAGTATTTTTCCAGCTTGATGAAGTTAAGATTGAACCACTGATGTCATCTGGACTATTTTAATGATGTCCTTACTACCTTTCCGGGCCTTTAACGTAGTAGTTACATTGCTGTCTATACAGAGTGAGAAAGCTCTTGGATTTCATTAAAAATATATTTTGGATGGATAGATGGATGGATGGATGGGTTTCGAAGATGAATGAAGAAGTTGAGTCATGACAGTGAGTAATTAATGGCAGAATTTTCACTTTTGGGTAACCCTTAACTCATGCACTTTTGTCGTATAATGTGATTTTCATATACATTTTGCTTTAAATAACGCTTTTACCTCATAGCTTGTTGGCTCAGATCAAAGCCTATAGCTCTCAATGAAAACTTTAAAATCCATGTGAGAAAAATGAATGAAAAAAAAAACCTTCAGGAACCAAATTTGCCAAAAAGTGGGCGGGCGCTAATGCAATCTATACCACAGCAAATCACTCAACAGAGCCAGACTGACACAGCCTCATATTTTGGTCATAACTGCATGTCTGGGTTGTTGTGACCGAAGCCTGACACATCTCATCAGAGCTCAGACACACTAGGGGCTGTTCTAAAAGCGGCCGGAGCAAGAGAGAGGAGGTCAAACATTCATTTTACACTGGCTTTACACACACTGACAGATGCTGTCTGCTTTGATCTATCTTTAACCAATCCACTTCTATCTGCGGGCCTCTGTCCGGAAAGCCGCTTAGAACTTGCTGTCTGTCCTATGCCCAATGGCACGGCACGGTCGAGCCGTGTATGCAGCGTGCATCCGACGGAGAAGGGGGGGATGGGGGGCGATTGGAATTCATTCAAACCAACAGCGGCTGTGGGTGAAATCGGCAGACTTGAAAGCGTACGTGGTGGGCATAAACGGCTGAATGTGCACAGCTGCATGCAGAGAGGTAGCGCTGCAGCTCGTGTGCACAATGGCAGCCGCTGCAGCAGCGAGAGGAGGAGGAAATCTGGCAACCCATGTGAGTGTGCGCGCTCTCTCGGAGCACAGCGCGGCCAGGCTGAACCGAATGAACTGCAGAAGAGCGTTTGCTGTGAGGTCAGAGAGTCCAACATTCCTCTGGAGCTGTGTTTACACTGCTCCGAGAGAAGGGGGATGGCAAGGGGGGAGCAAGAGGGGCTTACAGGAAAGGAAACAAATCAAGTCCCCGCCGCACTGTATATACTTTTACCTGCCGCCTGCCCCCGTTACGGCCACTCTGGACCCCATCGCTTATTAAATCACTATAGGCGCTCATCTGCTAGGCCTGCCGGGACGGCACATACTATATATCACAACCTAGTTTTCCGTAATCTTATCCTGCACTTAAAACATGGGAGTCGAGTGCAATTCACGGTAGCTTGATACATTTGCTGGCAGCTACGAAGTGGTGCATACAACAAGGAGATCTCGTAGATTGACATTTACTACATTTTTTTAATGTTTTTAAAATTACTTATATATATATATATATATATATATAAACAATATCTTTATTTAAAATCTGAAGTAATTTATTTTTATTATGTTGACTGTTTGGTCCTCCTTTTTAACGCAGTCTATATTCAACTAAATAAATCATTTGAAATACAATTTACATGAAATGAATGAAATGCAACAAATTAAGGGAAAGGCTTCGATACGCTTCAGAATATTTCCACGCTCAAAGGCTTTTGTTGGGAATGGATTAGATTTTTATCTTTATTACATTAGCATTATTCTGCCAGGTTACTGAGATAAAAGAAAATGTTCCGTCTTTTGTATTGGTTAAAAGGCAGGCAGCCAGCTAACAAAACTGATTCCTGCCCAAAGCTGTACAGCTTTTTAACAAGATATCTATTATGAGATACGATTAGGATTTAAGATCACATCTGCCAAATTTCGGATTCAAAAAGATGCTCCACACAGATACTGGATGAAGTATCATAATGATTAAATTCATTGTAGTACACAAACTTGCTGTAGAAAAAAAAAATCAATATTCGTTTTTTTGTGTATTTCTGTAATTGAACTAAATCAAAAGTTTATTTATTCATGTAGAATAATAAATATGTGGTTATAAAATCTTTTATTCTCATAATCTGTATATTTGAATGAAATAAGAAAAAAAGCAATGGCCATTAATGAAGGGATGAGGTTAGAAACATGCAGAGAAAATTAGGCAACCTGCTTCAAAATATTGTAACTCTGTATCTCCTAATCATTTTAGATTAGCATTATATCGCAACAAAGGGTATCAATCTGGATCAGAACCACAGATTTCACTCGTATGCCTCAGAGCCAGTGAAAGGGGTAGATTTTCATGATTTGCGCAAAGACGTTCAGTTTCCTCCCTCTCCTGGACAAAGATGAAAACTGCACGGTGACCGCATGAAATCTCACTGGACATGCTATAATACAGTGAACAACATATTTATCTCCCGATTTAACCTATCAATCAGTGTGTAGGACACGGGATTGTTTACTTTAAAAACACATTTTAAAAGCTTGAGCACTTACAGCCAAACATGAAAGACAATATTGATCACTCATGCTTTTGCCTTAGCTGAATGCAACTGTAGAGAAGCTCGTATTGCAAATGAATAGCACCAGAGAGAAACATTTATACAAATATCTGTAGCCCTGTAAAGTTCAAAAGGACAATACCGAGTTCTCTAAGCTTAAGCTGACATAATTGAATATTTTCAGTTAATTTAACCTAACAATAAGAAAACTACAAGGTGAGGCAAGAATGTTTCTCTTCATCCACTGTTTCAGGAGATATAAAGAGCTACTGATTATAACTGATGGCTATATTTCATCCAGCTTCAGAATACTTGAACCAATTCGGTGCAAATTAGAGGCTAAAATCAACATAAAACAACATTCAAAAGACATTTTACTTCTGTAAATGGACACTGTCAAGTTAAAATGACTAAATTTGATTTTGTCCAGTAGGAATCTATGAGATTGTTGGTGGTCTCGATATGACAGGTGGCTGGAGGGAAGAGGGTGAGAGGGCTTAGTGATGTCAGCCGAAACGGAATCGATTTCATGTTGATTTTAAAGCAACAGTTCGGCCAAAAATGAAATCTGTATCAGCATTTACTCTCCCTCATGTCATTCCAAACCTGTATGACTTTATTTTGTGGAACACAAAAGACATATAGATATAGATATAGATATATAGGCCTATAGTACGAAAACACAAAAGTACATTGTACAGGTTTGGAACGGCACAAAGGGCAACAAGGTATTCTTTTTTTTTTTTTTTCAAATAAACTGTCTAAAAAATTGTATTACAATATATTCACATTGTGCTATGTGTTCACCTCTGCCTAAATGCATAAATTGGTATGATATGCCATTTTCTTTCTGCTTTTTATGCCTTCTCTGTGTGATGTCTCAGATGGGGGTCAGGAGGTTTCAAACTTTTACATGTACTGTATATGCTCTAAGTACACACATTTAGGTAATGTTTCTCACAATTTTTCTGCAATAGAAAGAAAAATAACATGGTTTGTGGGAATGTTTGTAACCCACATGCAGTACAAGAAAAATACATAAACATCCTGAACTTCTCGCTAGCCTCATAAGATTCATAAGCATTCAGTATAACAGCTGATAGCTCAGCACAGGTGCATAAACAGAGGCAAAGCCGAAACGCAACCGTAAACCCCCAGAAGATGCCCACAGAGTGCATGGAAACGTATGAGATGAACAAGCATAAGAACTAAGCGGAAGAATCAGCAAAGGGCTTCGCTTTGTGGCGCAGGCGCTCGGCGCTGGACGGCACCCTAGCTCGCAGGACGGGGCGCAGCAGAGCAGCAAACAGCTGCCGTACCTCCGTGCCGCAGCCGTTCAACCCCTTTCCATCTGCAGTATTGGGGATCAGAATGAGAGAGGCCCAGTTTTGGGGGACAGTGGGCTGGACATGAGCACAATGCCTAGCCGTGGCTTTGACAATGGCTTCATCGCGCTCCCGCCCCCTCGGTGCAGAGACCTTTGCTCTCTCTCCATGACACCCGCATTCAGCCGGCCAGACAGACAGACAGACAGGACAAGGACAAAGGCAAGTGCAAAAAAAAGGAGGGGTGGAGGGGGTGGAGGTGCGAAAGCGTGAACTAGCAAGGGATGATGAAGAAAAAGAGAATGAATGGAATGGGTTAGATCGACGGACTGCGCTCACCTTTTGTCCCGTCTCTCACTCTCTCTTTTTAAGAGCTTCATCCTCAAGGTTATTTTCTCGCCCTTTTTAAAAGTAATCCATCAGGAAGTTTGAAGGACAGGGCAGGCACAGAGAACACTTTTATCTGCCTGCCTCACTCTCGCCTCTGAGTTTCGGACAGCGTGCGTCTCTCCTGGAGGACTCGGTCCGGTCCAGCATTGCATTGCCATTAGAGACGAGAGCGGCGTGGAAAGTCAGCTGTGAGTGTTTTGGTGTTGTATCTGCACTCCTTTAGATATGCCTCCACAGCGGTAGCACACATTTATACACCCCCCCACCTCCCATAATACCATCGGCAAGAGAAAGAATCAAAAAAATAAAAGTATAAAGATGCGTGTGTGTGAATATCCTGTGTAAACACACTATTCAGGTATGTCCGTCTGCCCGTGTTTGCGTGCACCAGAGTTTCACAATGTCTCGTTAGCAGAGACATTTTTAGAAGCTCATTAACAGTTTTCACACTAATCTATCTGAGCAGTACAGAAGACTAAAAGGTGGAACAAAAGTGTGACGGAAGAGACGCACTTGTCTTAGAACAGTCCCGCAGGTCATTATTAGTCTGTCTGTGCCAGTGACTCACCCGTTCGGTCTGAAAGCCGTTCCTGTGCCCCCTGATGCTGGCGAGTTGAGAGAGGAACGAGGTAATGTGCCGCACAAAAATGGCCAGGGGTGAACTTAAATAAACGAACCTAATGACAACAAGGGTGCAGAATGCTTTATCAGGCTGAGAGGTAAGAAATGAGTTTCACTAGGAAGGAAAATGTCAAGTAAAGAATGATTATGTGCAAAGAGAATAAGTGCGATTACGTGCAGAGTTTTAATTGAGCCACAGGGTGTTTCAGCGTAATCAAGGTCCACTTTTTAATCTTATACGTGACAAATCATTGTTGAATATTCGAAGGATTTAAAAATATGTTGAGCATCACATTTGTCTTTTTGAATGAAAACATAAGGTAACGCTTTATTTTAAGTTGTCTTTGTTACGCATGATAGATGTACTTAATATAATAGCAATAAATGATGCATAATTACATGCAAATAAACCTAGGCCAGACCCTACCCATATAGTAAATACATGTAATGAATTAATATTACTCAGTACTTGAACTTAGAATTAACTAACTGAACATAACACCAAGGCCAATTAAAATTAAAGCATTTACACAGTTTCGTATTAATGCTGGACCAATTCAAGTTACAATTGCATCCATTAAAATTTCAGTCAGACACTTAAAATGACAAATTATTGCTTTAGTCTGACTAAATTGCTACTTAGAGTCATATAAAACCCATACACTTGCTCACTGAAGCAGTAATACTTGGGCAAATTACATTTTAGTTACATAGTAATTACACTTAATATTCTTTAACCTCAATAAATAAACAATAAATAAACAGCCCCAGCATATGTTATGACTTTTTCGAAATGAATAATTGTTTAGTGTATTTTTTTTATAGTACAATGGAATTCTTTGGCATATGAAAAAAAAAATAATAATAAATATATATATATACATATATATACTTGCACATTCAGATTTCAGTTGTATCTAAATCAAATATTGTCCTGTGGTCCTAACAAACATATATTAATGGAAAGCTTATCTATCCAGCATTTTGATGATTTATAAATCTCAATTTTTTAAAAATCAACCCTTATGACTGGTTTTGTAGTCCAGTCTTCAAATCATGTGGCTTGTACAGTAAAGGAATAATTTTTATACATAAAATGCAATCATAAAACATTGAAATACTCCAGGCATATCTAGAAATAAAAAAATTATAGATGGTGGCTGTGTTGACTTGAGCCTGTTAAAAACCACTCAGATCAACCAAGAAATGAACACCCTTCAGAGCTCCTAACCACATAGCAACGCCCTGGCAACCATTTACTGTAGAATCACTGTAATCAAGCATATCTATTTTTTTTTTTTTTTAGAAAAAAGTATAATTTAAAAATATATATATATATATCATTCTGTTTTTAAAATGCTTTGGTAATAACTTTTTAATGTTATGTTGACATAATGCTAAATGTGAAGGCAAAGAAAAAGGCATGTAGAGGGAGAAAGAGGACACTTAAAGAAGAGAGGAGGGGATGGAGAAACAGCATGAAATGAGGTGTCTGGAGCACATACCCACAGGACTGGTGCTGCTCGATACTTCTAAGGCTTTCAGTTGTACTAAATGCATTATTCATCCAGCTCTGCAGTTGTGTCACCAGCAGATTGAGACGTACCTCTGTTTCACGGAAGATACAGACACACTCATTCTGCCGAGGAGCCATTCGCCAAGCTCTGAACTTACACAAATGCCTTGATCTCGCACAACAGATCATTTATTCAAAGTCATTCAAATTACTGGTCATCCACATCCCACATTCTCCACCAATTTATCATCACACCGACAGGGTCATCTCATCACACCCACGCAAACCTGGATGTACAACAATCAACCAATGCGGCAAAGAAGCATTGAGCAATACTGGAATAAACACAGATCTGTTAACAGATAGATCCCAAAACATAGCGATGCAATATCCTTTTTGTCTTTAAAATAATTGATTAAAAAGCTTTCAAACTAATTGTAAAAACTAAATGAAATGATCTATTAAGCTGTAAATAAATATTAAATTATATTATTTTTACAGACTACTACAGATACATAAAATGGCATATCTGTCATAAATAAATTAGACATTTTGCAGGAGTCTGTTTGTTTTTGGTCTCCAGTATCAGAAGAGCTGCAGTTATTATCATGGCTTTAGCACTGACTTGCCAGGTTGGATTCTAACCAGCAGTATCCAGCTGTGGTAATTATTGAGATCTCTACAGCTGAAATGGTGTCATTGGGCAGCGTGTTAAATGTAGATCTCAGCAGGGTTGATGTGGGCTGCGCAGCGTTAAGTGTCAGCAGTGTTTGAATGAGTGATATTTGTGCCCAAGCGGTAGAAGAACATCAGGCATATCACAGCCCCGTGCCTTCGCTCCATGCGTCCATCAGTCAAACGCCGGCGTCTCGGCTGAACATAAACGAGCAAACTCAGACACACACAGTTACACACATCACTGCAGTGGGATCGATTGAAGAGAAAGAGCAGACTGACCTTTTCTGGACATTTTCCGCACTTTTCCCTAGAGGATTTTTTATACTGCTTGAAGGTTGTTCTGAGACTTAATGTTCTTGGTTATGTTTTACTGAGGTATCAAAAGTGTCTGAATGAAAATAGACATAGAGGTGCAGGTATTTTAATAAGTTTATTTTGAGATCTCTGATGTCTGAATGCTATTTTGCCATCCTAGCAAATCTGAAGAGAGTTTGGTACTAGGGTTGAGAAAAAGTCATTTCTCCTTTTGATCTCTACATTAAGTTCTGTGCCACTATAGCATCAGAGATAGTTTAGTCAAACAAGTTTCCAAAACATATCCTTCTATTGGTTGAATTAAGATGTCAAGCAGTATTGAAAGAGGTGGGTTTTCAGCAGTTGTTTGAAGCTTGTAATGGAGTTGGCATTACGGATGGTGATGGGAAGATCATTCCACCAGCCAGGAACGGTGTAAGAA
>JAUMHQ010000075.1:4946934-4962263 GCA_032361165.1 Enteromius paludinosus | reverse complement strand
TTTTATATCTTGCTATACACTTGAAACAAAGAGGAAAAACGATGAGCTGTTTTATAACAAAAGAAACAAAGCAGAACGTTATTGTGATTGCTGGGTTTCACGCTACAAATAATGAATAATACAGCGATCTGATCAGTAAAGAGCCATAATGAATCAAAAATAAAACTCTGGACACTAAATAGACACCTGTGACTTCAATATCTTTGGATGTCTTAGACCCAGCTAATGTTACATCATTTATAACATGAGGGAGTAGTAGGATCCTCTCAGACCGTGGGCTGATATGTGAGCTTGCAACAACATTCCAGGGTCTGGAAGGTGATGATTAACAAGCATTTTCTGTGTTCTGTGGTTGTGCACTCCCATCTGTGTCTGAAAAGCATGCCATTTCTCAGTCTTTACATAAACACAAACCGGGCGGTACAGCTGATGAACGATGAAACCCAAGACAATTATCTCAACAGAGAAAGCAAACACACACCAAGTCAATCCAATCACATAAAACTATTCCTTATATCCTTCACAGAGCTGCTCTGATTGGTCGCAAAGTGCTACATATATTGTCTTTCAGCTACGGGTGAGAAGAATAATAAACGTCTAGGCCTATACTGTACAATTATCACACATTTTCTCCAAATTGCTCATAATTGCAGACTTGACTTGTTATTTTAAGCTTGGTCCTGTGTTTTTCTAAGTCACATCTATTGGAGCTAAAGAAAAAAGGCTATATTAATCATCGAAGGCCCGATTGTGTGCACACTCTGCATCAGCGAGCACAGAAGATTTGTAGTTGCCATAGAGATTGCACACCGTGAGAGTAACCCCTGAAAAAAATGGCCTCTCTCTGCACAGCGACTGCAAACCGATTGGAACGCCATTTAAACGATGGTTCAACCAAAATCCAAAGATCATTTATGCGCCCTCATGTTGCTCCCAACCGTATGATTTCCTTTTACTGTAGAACAGTAAAGATGATGTTTAGAAGAACAGTTTTTTTCCTGTACAATTAACGTCAATGGGTTCCAAAGCAACGTTAGATTCATTATATGGACAATATAACACATCTTCACAGAAGGGTGAAATAACCACAGAAATGTCATTTTGGGATTAACTCAGACTCGCAGAACTTCCAGAACAGTTAAACAATGCCATGGAAATGCAGGATATGCATGGGGGTGGGGTACCATTTGCTAAATAATCATTCACAGAAAGGCACTGATCAGTAGACCAGGAACAGGCCTGCAGTAAGATGAAAGAAACACACTGCCATGCCTCGTTTAGCCGGTCCCCTAGGAGGGCATGGAACGCTACAGTGGGCATCTCACATTTATCCAATATCAGCAGCTGCTGGACCGCCCCTGCCCTCCCGTTCACTCCCCTCCCCGTCCCGCTGGGGCATTCAGCAGATTTTAATTTCACTTCTAGCTTCTGTTCTGCAGCTTGTGCTTAAGGCACACAAAAGCCTGAGTTTCAAGTTGAACGTGAGAACCACCTCATCTCCTGAACCCTATTAGCATATGAATCCTCCAGCAAAATGATGGAACGGAAAAAAGGACGGGAAGACATAAGAGAGTGACTGAACAGGAGGCAAAGTGTGCCCACCACCAAGTTAAAATCTCAGGCGAAATTATTTATTTATTTTTTGGACAAATTATATTCTTTTGTTCAGTCTTGCTTGGGCAGTATGCTTTTATTAGAGTGTATTTTTGAAAGGCTTACAAGGTTATAAATGGACAGGGAATGCAGGGAATGTTACTTGAAATATGCTTTTATAAATATAAAAGTTTCAATTTGAACACGCGTACAGAGACGATGCTTGAACTCATCCCTAGCACACTCAAGGTCTGTGCAGGTAAGCAAAACGTGCCTCTCTGGAATACACTGCAGCTCTGAAAAGGTTTTCAAAGAAGTTTGTAAGTGCTATTTGGCCTGGGTTTCATCCTCACAGATCATTTATTGCCTGAGCAGCTAATCTGCCAGCAAACCCAAGATTGACCCCATTCTTCAGGGTTGATCTCATGGGTCTAGCTGGGGTGTTGCTGGGGGATATAAGATTGGGGAATGAAATGACAACAGTTGCACTGACCCGATCCGTCTCTCTCAGCATGGTAACAAAGGGCCCCATACTTGTTCTTCTCCTCTCCAGCTGCGGACAGAGAAACATCGCTGTCAGCAGAGCAGAACAGGAGGAATTAGACACAGAACAAATTGATGTGGACCCTTGTGACACTCAAATGATTCATTTGCTGACGAAAGGCATGGTTTAAAGTAAGTCTGCAGGTAAAACGTCCTTCAAAAATTACTACGCAGGTCAATATGAGTCAAGGAAATCCAGAAAAGTAAAAATAATTCAAAGCATATTGAAGGTAGTCACGCCAAAAAAACAAAAACATGTTGAGATTGGTATCAGCCAGTAGCCCTGTACACTTGCCCTTTTATGCGCATTTAATTTTCAAATTGAGCAGCAGTTTATACACAGAGCCGTAGATCACTGACAAGCTACCAAATATCGCATTCAGTTTCACGGGTGATTCATTTGTGATACTGAACCCGATATTGCATAGCTTGTTAGTGATGGCTATGTGTATTAACTGCCGCTCCATTTGAAAACAGGTGATGGATATATACCGCTAATCAAAGAACCGGCTTTACTGACGAGATGCGCATGAATATATCGTGCAATATTTTGCCAAGCCCTAATAATGTTTATAGTGAAAGTGCCCAATGATGGGGGTTAAGCCCAAAATATACTTTGGTTTTGTTCGGGTAAAATCGAAGTGTACTTTTGGCTTCATAGAGATAAAGAGAGTTGTGTTCGGCTGGTTATGTGATTTTTAAAAATTGCACCCACTATCAATCATTAAATGTTTAACTTCCATTTATGATTGATCACCTCACATGAGTGTATACAATTTTATACATTTTGAAAATAAAGAATTATGTAATAAATCTTGTTAAATTGTGTAAAGTGTAAAAACACGTTGTGTAAATTGTGACTTTTTATTGAGGCAAAGAGACACTAAAGATCCTAATAAAAAATAGGAAAAATTAGATAAATATTGAGTCCAACAAGGATTCAGTTTCCTCAAAAAATTGAATCAAAAAAAGTATATTTGTCGCTTCAGCCTGCTTTCTAGAGATAATGGCATTGGCCACTGAAAAACCCATACTCTTAAACCACTACCGAGGGTCATGGAATATGTCCCGCATGAATCCAATAACAGTGAAACAGCACACATAAAATTGTTGCACCAAGCAGATAGTTGTAGATTTATGATCTGTTTTTATCATTGGTGGTCTGCTGGACCATTACACAGCACAAAGCGGCATCAATCTCCACTTCTGTCAAGCCATTAATGACAGTGGCGGCCGCTTTCCCTCTCTATCTATCTGGCCAAGTCCCATCAGCTTTTTTGTTCCCTCTTATTTTATAGTGATGAATGACTGATGTTATCGCAGGCTGGGAGACAGGCTTTTACAAGCATGGATTACTTCAGTACATGACCAAAAACTGCCACACTATAAGAGGCCAGGAGCATTAGATCAAAGCTCATAGCCACAAAGCTCTTCATTGTGACAGCAGTCTAGATGTTAGGGGACTGTGTCGTCTAATGTCTTCCACAAGACATCATTTATACATTTTTATATGTCTGTCTCTATGAGTTTGCAGAGGCCTGGGGATGCGGCAGCACAAGACGTGCACTAGGCTCAGAGCAGCTGCCTGTGTCATTATTGCTCTGCACAGCTTTTATCATTCCCATAAATCTGGTTCTGCAGAGCCCCGTAAAATGGCAACCTGTGAGTGTCTGGCACTCCGAACACCCCACAGAGAGAGGGAGAGATCGAGACAGGAGAACCACGGGAGCTGTTAACCTGACTAATGGCAAACTTCACTTGTGCAAAAGCCCAGCGGACTCCATGACTGCGTTTACTGCTGCTACTTATAAATAAACAGAGGTGAAAAAACAGAAACTTGAGGTAATCAGTAGTAAAAATGATGACAATAATACACAGGCATACAAGAAAATTATAAAAGATTGAATATTAAAAAAATAAAACTGAAATGCAGAATAAGTGGATAGTAGTTTAGCCTGGGGTTTCTGGAAAGTCACTAACATAGTCTCCTACCAGACTAACAAAAATGAGTCTTTGTCCTAACCAAAAACTTGCTTTCCATTTCATGCCACTATGCTGGGAAGCAGAGCACCACTGATTCGATTGCAATTCAAAAGCTTGATTGAGCTCAGATTCATTCGACCCATTTTGCTTACATCTGGAATAAATTATCTAATAATAAAAGAAAACCAAACAATTTACCTTAAAAAAATGTGCATGTGCCCAATTTGTGTAGTAGCTTTATTATAACCCTACATTAGGGGTTCTAAGATTTCTAAGAAATGTAAACAAAATACAAAAAAAAAATTATATTTATATATTTATATATATTGTATGTATGTATATATATTACTACATTCACTAAAATACTTATTTATTTTAATATATTCTACAATGTAATTTATTCTAATCATTATCAAATATACATTTGTAGCAGCCTTCATCGTAACATGATTCTTCAGAAATCATTTTAATATGGTGATCCGATCCTCAAGAAATATTTCTAATAATTATTAAGGTTGCAAATAATGTAAAAATCGTCACTGTAATTTAATTTAATGCACTCAATTAATAATTGAATGTCAATTTAATGCATTGTGCTGAATAAGAGTATTCATTCCTTTTTATAAGTCATTACCCTAAGTTTAGTTTAATAATAAACAACGTGTACAATTATTATAAAATTCTAACCACATACATATTTGAAAAAGTTTTATTTTAATAATTAATTCAACGAAAATGCAGTTTTTGTGCTGGATATTCCAGTATTCCGCCTGTGAGAGTACTTTTATTTTACTGCACACACTCATCACCAATTCAGACTGTAAACTAGAGTAAACTATGAGGTAATTAAACTGCCTTTAGTGGCTATTTCTTTGTTGCTGCACTTGAACTTGGACCACAGGGAAGACATAAAACATTTCAAACACCCAAAGTCAAAAAGCAATACTGCTGCCAGTCGCTGCCTATAAGCCTTCCAGGATCTCACACCTGAACAATACCAGCTTCCACTATAACATATTCTGCTTTTATCCGCTGATCTCATTTCACACTCAGCCTTCATATCCATCACAGGGACAGGTAAGATTGCTGAGAAAACAAAGAGCTCAGGAATAATATTGCTTCCAAGGGTAACCACAGTGTCCTGCTATTGTGGGAAAGGAAACACCTCATATAATACTCAGGACATTCTTGAAAATAGGAAAATGACTGCTTTCCTTCAAGGCTCAGTGGCCTTCTGTGGCATGCTTTTAGCGTTGTGTTAACAAGTGAACTCTCTCACCCAATGCTCAAAACACACAGCTGATGTCAGGACGATAATGTTGCGTGAGCAATGACGTGAGTCTGCCAGACCAAACAAAAGATCTGACACATTCGATGTACTTTGGCCCAAAGCAGAGTGAGCTAAGACATCATAACAACAGGCTGAAGTCGTCCTGCAACCTACTTTGTAAAAAAGCTACAGTAAAGCTGTTAATTTGTTATGCTATGGTGAATACTACCTTTCTCTGGAATACAAAGGAACCAAAATCTCAAAGATTACATTTTCAGGACATCTACATTGAGTTTCTACAAATATTCAGTTTCTAAAAATGTAAATATAAATACAAATAAATAATAATCTCAGCAGATAATTTGAAGGAAAAACATGTTTATCTCACTGCAAGTTAAATCTTCTTTTTTTGTTCATTAAATATTTTGGTTTATGTTTTTTAAGGATGGATGCACGTTGCAAATCATGTCCATGCTGGCATCTTCTTTTAAGTAATTCCACTAATTTCTACTATCAGACCAGACTTTGGGGTCACCACCCTCCACCAGAGAACCAGTGGTCAACATACAGTTCCTGGCTACAAGATATTTCAGAAAGATGTCCATCTATTTAACTGTTTTATGAGTTGTCAAATCTACAATCCACCAGTTAGTGGCTTAAACGCATACAAAAAATGTGCTGGCATTGGACAGTCGTCTAAAAAGCCTAGATCAAATTCATGATCACTGGTACATTGAGTGTGACGCTTTACGGATTATTAAAGATTCGGACAACAGTATTCAGTACAAAGAACACGATCAAGCATCTATTATCAAGAATGGCACAATGATCTTCAGCAAACTTACGAATTTACTAAATATTTTAGTAGGTCAGAACTCAAATTTAAAAATGTATATAACAGTATATATTGTGATTTTTAATGAAAACATGTCTGAGGTTTTCTTACAATACACATTTGCTCGTATTCAAAGTGAACATAACCACTAACCAAGAGTGTTTGTGTCCATAAAATAACACTCATCAAGTTAAGAAACGTACGTTAACTTTAGTCAACAACTCTGTGTAAATATCTACGCACTAGAACAAGTACCTAAGAATGATTTAGAGTGCAAACATGCTTTTCATATGTAGTATTGTGTAACAGTTACTTACAAACAGTGCCAAAGGGTGCAATGAAAAGAAAACATATTAGTGGGTTATGGGATTTTCATACTGCTGCTTGTTGCCAAAAAGCACTTCCCAGCTGTGAAAGCTTAGTATCAAAGAACGCGAGTAAGCGATGGTGAGCCTTTAATGCAAAACAAACAGCGGTTTAATATGTCGAAAAACAGCTCATCTCTACATCTCCTGCTGGAGAAGGGAGCTGCCCATCAGCACAGCTGTCAACAGCTGGGTGGGAGAATGATTTCTGTTCCCCTCTGGACATCAAAAGAAAGCAATAGCTTTTATTTAAATGTTAAAAATGTAAATGACAAACACAAAATGTGCACCAATATGATTAATAAATAAGAATCTGTTAAAGTGTGAAGTGTGTTAAAACAAAACACAAATGCTAGGAAAATACACCTATAGAGAAATTCGATCTTCTGAGTAGCTTCTGTTTGATAGCACAAATGAAAATGTATATACCATTTTAAAAGATTGAAACATTTAAAAGACAGACTAACTATAAAAACCTGTACAGGAATACTGTGGTGTCACACAAGTGTCTTCTTCAGTCCACAATTTAAATTTAACTTGGAAATGTTTTAACTAAAACATGAGGGGCTTGAAAAGGACATCTTCTTGGTCTGACACTTCTGATTTGTGAATCAGTGATTTCACCTTGGAGAGTACATTAACTAAGATAAGACTGAAACATGCAGTTATTTAAAGTCAAATTAAAACAAGGTTACATTCATGAGCTTATAAAGCAGGACAGAAAATTACCCATTACAGTTGAATATGTTACTGCTTATTATAATATTGCTGCCTTGTTTCATTACATTAGATGCAGCCGGTGACAAGTACATTAGTGTTCATCACTCTACACAACATTTGAACCATTCACACCTTCGTTAAATAATGCATAAAGTCAATGAAAACACACAAGAACAGTGGTAAGAATCCCTATAATCTCTGACAACAGCTTGTGTGGAACAAAAGCATACAACTTCACATGACCAGATGCAGAAAGAATTCAGAAAAACAACCACATGAACAGCACAGCACTTCATTTTCACTTCACTTTTTTTTTTAAATCATACCCACGTGGTCACAGTACAGACAAATCTCTTCCGCCCTCCCGTCACATCTTTATTCTGAATCAGAGCAGCCACACATGAAGCTGTGATGAGATGCTTCTTGAGGATTTAGGTAAACTCTGAGCCCTGTGTCAATGCAGGACTTCTCAGAATGTGTCCACGTGTCTTCCCACATCATTAAATCCAAGCCTCCTAACCTCATTTTGCCAGCACGTAAACAGAAGGCAAACATCGCTCCTGACCTTTTCTTATACTTCACTGATTGCCGACCTGAAGCCCACAAGCTATATCTTTCCATTCAAGCTCAATGACACTAGATTCTATTACCTCATTCTTCTTCAGATTTGTATATCAACTGCTGCTTATATTTCTGATGAAGTTTTTCCTTACTTCACAAACAAACTATACAGGGGAGAAAAACCCCCACTATAACTCAGAAAAAGTGCACGCACTCATCTCACGT
Organism: Enteromius paludinosus; assembly: GCA_032361165.1. Taxonomy (NCBI): domain Eukaryota; kingdom Metazoa; phylum Chordata; class Actinopteri; order Cypriniformes; family Cyprinidae; genus Enteromius; species Enteromius paludinosus. Next base: position 4,954,168 of record JAUMHQ010000075.1, on the reverse strand, counting down.
GGCTTCCTGTCAGTGCCGTCCATCTTTTCCAGTGTAATCCGCGTTCACCTTTTCAACCGTAGAGCCATAGGTGCAGAAGGAGCCACGCAGGGTGGGAGCCAAACAGACACAGAAGAGTGCAACACAAGAGTCAGCGCCGTAACTTCCCCTCCCTCTAGTTCAAATTTGGGGGCTGGATTTGGTGGGAGCCGAGCGTGCCTCAGTGAGCATGCTCTGAAACGAAAGGCACACTTTTATACGCACATGACAAGTGATTTCCAGCCCCTGGGTCCCTCCTCCCCTCCACATCCTCCCTCCCTTCTGCCTCCTAGCTGAACAGAACCCAGGAATGCAGCTCAGACCAAAGTCCGGCCTCCATCAGAAGGAGAGGAGGGAGAGAGCCTCCCCCCACCCGATCAATAACACGTCCAGCTGCCCGAGGCGAGCGCTGAAGTTTGCCGGCCGCTTGCTTTTCTTTATTGGAGGCAGGTGTCTAAATGGCAAGAGGTCTGCTGCACAAATGGGAGGCTCCCGGTTTCCACTGAAACCACTGCTGGGAGAAAGGCACCTAACTAACCCCCTGACCCTTCATGTGCCCCGGGGCATCACAAAATGACTAGCTTTCCCAACAAAGTGGTTTTTCTGCAAAGAATAGGAATGTGTGAGGTAAAAAGACACCTGAGCAAAAGTGTTCAACTGGTTAAGTAAGATGTGAAATACCTACTTGTGTTACAGCTCTTCTCGAGCTCTCACATAACAGAGTCTCCCTTACTGACCTCCTTGACCTCTACAGCAACTCGAACAGGTCTTAAATGAATTCTTTACACAGTACCATTCAAACATTTCAGGGTCGGTAATATGTTTATGTGTCATATGAAATGAGTCATTCATGCTCACCAAGGCTGCATTTATAGAATGAAAACAGAATATTATGTGTATTATGTATTATGTATATATTATTATGATTGTATGAATATAAAATCAAATATTACTATAACTATTTCTTTTTTGTATACATTTCAGTATGCAATATTTCTGTGACGCGTTTATTCCTGTGATGCTTTCAGCATCATCACTCAGTTGCGCTGCTTATTTTTTATTATGTATTTATATATATTTATTAATTGTGACACATTTCTTCAACTATTCTTTGATAAGAAAATGGATTTATGTACAGCATTTCCTTGAAATAGTAATCTTTTGTAACAGTACACATGGATTTACTGTCAGTTTTGCTCAATTTAATGCGTCCTTTCTAAACAGAGTTCTTTTGAAACCTTCCTGACCACAAACGTGTGTAGCAGTGTATGCTCATACTTTAACAATTTAACTACTAATTTACCTGTTACATAATTTAATAGAAACGTAATCTAGAATACTTAATTCTACAGTTTTTCTATAATAGTCATTAAACTGACACGATATTTGACTCCTACATTGTGCAACTGTAATTTCACATCTGCCTTTCAGTCTCTTTTTTCTTGATTTAATCATTTCAGCTCTAGTCTGTATTACAGGTGCCTGTATTTCTGTATTTGTTAAACAGCCATGTAATAAATGATTACCTCTTATGTAACCATGCAGCAGAAAAGAACTGAAATGTTATATGTTAAGATACACTAACCATGTTCAATTATAATACAAACGCAAACCACCATAAACAACTACAATCTAAAAATTCACATAACCCTCAGAGAATCATGGAATAATAGTATAACACCGATTTACAGTATGAAGTTTCATATGCATATCCACCCAAGGGAAGAATGAGACACACCTCCCATGGTGTTTTTCAACGTGTGCATGTCTGTTTTCACTCTTCTATCTGCGGCTGTCTGGATAACTCTGATAAGCGCCTTGTCGCAGTGTACATGCTGCTGTATTTGCCATTTCACTGATCAACCGGATGAGACCTTTTTGCTTGCCGAGTGTAGCAAAACAGCCCACTGCTGTAGTAGCACCGAACAAATACTTATCACAGTCTGCTCTATCTAGCGCAGACAAAAACACGCACGACCCATGGAATCACTGCTCACATTCTCCAGCCCGTTCTCTCACAAACACACGCCGAGCTGATAAGCCTGAAGAGCAAACAGACTCATTCTAGAAAAAAAACGGGATTTAGCTGGAACTAGCTTCTATTCAGAGAAAATTACTAAATAAATCAAGTTGTTTTTTTGTTCATCAATACGAAACTATACGGGCTGATTATCTTTTAAAAGCGACCCTTTTCACTAATAAAACTATAGAAATTAATGATGAGATTTTCCATGTTAGGTATTACATTTTAGGCTTTCCATATCAGAGAAGGGAGTCTATGTGTGCAGGCTGTTTCTGCAATGCTCCGGCGATTCTCTCCCTCTCTCCTGCCCTAATTTCTCAGAGAGTCTGTCTGCATTCAAACCAGGTTGTACAATGAGGACATTAGTCCTTTGAGACATTCTCTCAGCCTCCCTCTAGCTCTCTCCTCTTTCACACACTCTCACTTTCTCTTCCCCCACACACTTTTTTCCCCCCTGTCTTTCCCTGATTGCCACTCTACAATGAGAACCCTACCTTGTTCTCTTCATTCCTCTTCTCTCCTAATACCTGTCCATCATACCATGTCCCTGTAGGCACCAAAGAAACACCAAGTTAATGTCTTACCTCAAATAGTTTCCATTCATTTTCTGAAACGCCGGAGCATCATTATCTAGAACAGAAGTTTTCAGAATGGGGTCCAGGGACCCCCAGGTGGCAACAAACAAATCTTTAGGGGATGCAATTCATATTTTCAAGTAAAGTTTACACTGATATTGCATTTTTTTAGGGGAGTTGCTCCTTAAAACCCTTTATCTTGCTCACTGAGATTTGTATTTCAAAATTCTCTTTAACACTGATTTGGATTTATTTAAAAATGTGCTACATGAGTAAATCTCTTGGATTAAAAACAGTATAGATAATATTTTAATTATTTCTTTTAACCTTAATGGCAATTAAAAATCACATTGTCTTTCTAATATAGTATTTGCTACTTTTCGCACACTATAAAAGTGAGTCTAAAAATATACAGCAACATTAGGTAGAATCTAATAGGACATCTTAAAAGGTTTGTTCTGCTAAATACAACTCATCCCAAAATTGAATAAATTAGGTTATGTTATTTAAACCATTTCAAAAGGTGTTTACACAAAAACCTCCAATGTTTTCCATCAACAAATTGCCTGATTAGTTTGGCGGGTGTCAGAGTGACTACAAAGGAGAGAATTAAATAGGGGACGACTGCTCCAGATGATTGCAGATCGGTTCATAAGGTCAAAGGTTATGGGAAAAAAAGGAGGTAAAAAGAGCACTCGCGCTGAGGTGAAGGTGGTTGTCTGACTGGGTAAGAACAAAACGGTGGGGGAGGAAGATTGTCATTACGGTGACCACAATAAAAGGTTTAAGCCTGTGACCCTTCAAGCCAAAATAATGCCGATTAGGCTTTAAGAGACCCTAGCATGGATTCAGCCAGTGGCTCTTAGCCCTGGTCCTATTTGTCAGCTTTAATCAGCACTTCAGTCAGACAAACAGCTCACATTGTCTGTACATAAAAACTACATCAAGAACAAAGGCGGTACATTTACTGCCTTTCTTAGGTCACGCCTAGCCATAACACAGCAGCATTGACCGGCCAGCCACTGCACTGACCCTATGACTTTACGAAGTGAAAACAAATAAGAATGTGGCTTAACTCTGTGATGCAAAGGCAGCTGCTGCCTGTCCCATTGATGCAGAATAGCATGTGGTTATCGGTGCTTCATCTGCAAATAAAAAAGAAAGGACACATTTAAAACAGCTAAATCTCATCAAACAACGAGCGGACTATTTTAATTTGTCATGGTAAGTAAATCAAACCCCAATCTATCCCAGTTGTGTGCATAAATAAAGCTACTAACCTCCTGAGCCTTGAACAAAGATCTGTGCAAACAGCTACGGTGCAGGCCATTTGTTCTATAAACAAACAAATTATATTTATCACACTTTAAGTATTTGCATATTCTTTCTGTCACAAAAATATAACGCTCATTTAAAAGAATTAGAGACAGCAGATGGCAGTATTTGACCCCGCTACTATGAAAACTTGAGGTATTACATATTGTTAGGATTTTGGGATATTTAAAAAAAAATATACTTATTATATTACATATTTATTATAATAAGTTGTCTGTGTAAGACATAGATTGTAAACGGCAAATTTAATTGATTCTTTTCCCCTTAACAGATTAGAAACATCTGCACAACACCACAATGGACCTTCCGTGTGCATGTTGGAGTCTAAAAACTGTCCTTGAACTAAATGAGCTTTTAAAACAAACCAAAAAAAAAATAGAAAATTCACTGATCTTACACGGATGTTGATGCATAAAGCAGCAGAACGGCTACATGCACTGCACAGTATGAAGCTCTATTGCCTCCTACTGGAAATAAATGGAAGTTCTTGTGGACCTTCCTGATTAGCACTGTAGTATACTGCTATTTGCAGCTCTTTTCATTCCCTATGATATTTAGATGTGTTCAAGTGAAATGAAAACAAACACTTTTCAAAGCCAATATAATAAATTTGTGAATGAAACAGTAATACATTTTAATAATAAAAAAAAAAAATATTTAAATTTTTAATTCAAGTTAATGTATTACTCCTTAAAAACATTAAACAAAAATCATATATATACATATATATATATAAACACATACATGTAAATATATAATATATATATTTACATGTATATATACGTGTATATATATATATATATAAAAATATATATACACTGTATATATATATATATATATATATATATATACATTTTTTGTCTTCATATAAAAAGTCAGAAAACTGGCAGACTTACCTGAAGGTTAGGACTGTATAATCTGTCGATAATTTGTAGAAGCAGAACTTCCTCTTGATAGAGTTGCAAACCTGTCTACTTCTACAATTAGGGACAAAAAAAAGCTACAAAACTCACTTATTCCATCTTTTAAAGAAAAGTGAACAAGTAAAAACGGCAATATCAAACATCAACACTGAAAAGAAAACGTTATTCCGTTGAGACGGCTGTTGACTCATAAAGGGAGAACCAGGGGCTCAGTGTCTTCACACACTCTCTATGTATGTGTGTGTGTGTGTGTGTGCATGTCTGTGTGCGCTCCTTTCACTCCACATACACATGCCTTTGCCATCGGCATTACACTAATATATGTCTTGTCTTTAAGAGGGCACTTCCCTTTTTTCTCTCTTTTTGACTGGAACTGAAATCAATGGTCACGCAATTACAGAATGTGGATTTGTCAACTGACGTCTGGCTGCTAAAGTGCGTGTGGGGAGCACTATACAAATACCCAATAAGAGGTTCAATAAGAGCAGTAACACTGCTGATTGCCAACTACGGTCCCATCAAAACCAGACAGCCAGTTCCAGGTGTTTTATTCTGTCGAGAGGCAATATTGCATATTGGCAAAGAACATCAATGTTCACTCAAACGTCTCGCGGCGGCCTATTGACTCTCCACCAGGGAGCAGAGTCAACCATTTGGAAGTTATAGCTCCTTTCAAACTGTTTTAAGATAGGAACAAACGTTCGGAGCTGGAAAGTGCTGTCTCGAGAGGCTCCGTCACCGATAATTAGTGATCAATCACGAATTAGTTTAAAAGCCTGAAAAGAACACTGAGAGCATTATTAGATTGCAGAGATTCACTGCTCTCCAATAATGACTTGGATTTTTAGAGGAATGAAATCCTCCAATCGTTTGTCAGTCTCCTCTATTGCCAATCAGGCCCATTAATCAGGGGAAGGTCCAACCAGCCCATGTCTGAAAGATTGCAGGTGCCAAACAGAAAGGAAGGGAAAAAGGCTGCTTACAGCTTGTGTGATTAGAGCACATTAACACAGAAGGAGTCAACTGCTTCAGGTTCAACACTATTTGATGAGTATACTTTAAGTACTTAATGTTACTATGACTAAACGCTGCTAGACCTTGAACGATTCATCAGAATCATTTATGTTAATTCTGCCAATAAGATCTAAACTGAAAGGTATTTGCCAAATATTGTCTTCATTTATCACAAATAAATGCAAGCACTTGCAGTACATAATGGTTTAAAACCGCACCTACTTAACTAACCTAAGATGTTTTCATGTTTACTGAAACCACTCTCTCCTTTAAAGATCTCTAACAGTAGCTGACCTGAACTGACCGGCTCTCTGTAATTGAACAAATACATCAATGCTGCATTTGTTTAATCTAATTTCAGGATGTTACCAGAAGGCATGTTTATAGAAGAGAGCAAATATGTCTAATAGATCAGATTAGCTTACAAATCACAGGTGGATGCAAGAAAACATATGACAAGATATCTGAGGTTAAACCAGTACATTAATTTACAGATTTAATATTGTTGTCCTTAAGAAACTATGCCGTTTCTTGTGTTTTACCATGGTGCTAAAGGGTCTGATTCAATCTGAAGCAAAAAGTTTGGATCTCAGTTTTAGCTCTTGGCTTCAACACAAGAAAAATCTGCTATTGGATAAAGGCTATTTTGCTGTTATATACTCAAATTTTTGTAACTATCCAATACCGCTGACTGAAATGGTGACGTAGGCCTACTTGCTAAATGTGCGGATCGGCTGGTTTCGCGCCTTTACAAGTACGTTATACCTGTGAAGGCGCAAAATAGCTGACAGCAGATCAGAGAAAGCGCAAGACGCTTGACTATAACGAGATAATGTGCGACCTCACACAACCCTACCTTGACTTTTTTTCTTAAAAGGCGATTTGTAATAAATGGAGCCTGGCCCAAATTGGCTTGGTGGGGGCGTGGAAATTAATTTTTCCAATTATTATTATTGGAGTAATGTGACGAAAATAAAGCCGTTGTCATTTTTAAAGTGCCCCTATTTTGCCTTTTTAAAATGTGCTACATGTATGCAAGGTCATTTTAGTTTTCTCCAAAAATAGATTGAATTTTACCCCATTTCTAAATGATTCGTAAATGACTCGTGTGAAGCAGTTTGAAGAATCAGTCTGTCTGAACCCCTACTTTCCGTGAGCTCCCACTGCTATGATTGGTCAGATGGCGCAGTCCTTTATGATTGGTCTACCGCTACACCGTGCGTCTGAAAACGAAACGCCCATTAGGGATGGGTATCACTAAGGTTTTATAGGTGCCATAGAATGGAAAACTGAATTTAGCTTGGCATGGTTGAATAATAACAGTTCAGTACATGGACATAACATAC
>JAUMHQ010000075.1:4917844-4929002 GCA_032361165.1 Enteromius paludinosus | reverse complement strand
TTCGGGTCAACTGGGAGAAGAGCAAACTCTGTCCGGTGCAGAGGATCTCTTTTCTCGGTATGGAGTTGGATTCGGTCTCACAGACAGCGCGCCTTACAGAGCTGCATTGCTTGAATTCGTTCAAACACAAAACAGCGGTCCCACTGAATCTATTTCAGAGGCTCCTGGGGCATATGGCTGCACCCACAGTGGTGATCCCGCTGGGACTGCTCCATATGAGACCGCTTCAGCACTGACTTCACGATCGAGTCCCGAGGTGGGCGTGGAAACGTGGCACATTCCGGGTTCAAATAACACCGGCCTGCCGTCGTTCCTTCTCCCCGTAGTCAGACCTGAATTTTCTTCGGGCAGGAGTGCCCCTAGAACAGGTCTCCAGGCATGCTGTGGTATACACGGATGCCTCTACCACCGGGTGGGGGGCCACGTACAATGGGCATGCAGTGTCAGGGGTCTGGATGGAACCTCATCTGCATTGGTACATCAATTGCCTCGAGCTGTTAGCAGTGCGTCTAGCTCTGGGTCGTCTCAAAGAACACCTACAGGGCTATCACGTGCTGGTCCGTACGGACAATACATCGGCCGTTGCGTACATCAACCATCAAGGTGGTCTACGCTCCCGCCGTATGTCGCAGCTCGCCCGCCACCTCCTCAACAAGGAGTGTAGCTTCGTCCTGGGCGTTGGCACGCGGCGCCTCGCTGACAGACATCTGTAGGGCTGCGCAGGTTGGGCGACCCCTAACACGTTCGCTAGGTTTTATAGCCTTCGTGTTGAACCAGTTTCCTCCCGAGTTCTCACTTCGAACAGAACTGAAGAGCCGGAGTAGGACCTGTTCGGTCGGCTTGGCTACAATGTTCTCCAGAGAGTCCTTAGTTTGGTAGACCCTGTTGAGTTCCTTCGTCCCCCATGGCAGCCGGATGTTGTGGAGCATCGGGCGCCAGGCCCTCGACGCAATGTATCTTGTGAGAATGGCTAGAGGGCTGGGAGCCCTGGGTTTTCCTTGAGAATTACTCAGGTGTTTATGGTAAAAATTGGAAACCATTTTCCCCAGCATTTTTATGCTTACGAGGGTTCAATCTCCTCCAACATTCCATATGCAGTTGAAGTTCATGCTTACTCTTAGACCTCCTACGGAGAGGCAGGCTCTACACGTCTTTTTTGACGTCCCAGTGCCCAGTTACTGAGATGCAAGTGCTGGTATCCTGTGGTCCTAGTCCCGGCCTAGAGACCAAACACTGGGGGTTTGGGAGGCTCCCACACGACACTGGAAGGGACAGTTTCCATGGCGTTTTCCATAGGGATCCCTATTCATCGGTCACCGACGTGACTCGTAGTGACCGACTGAAAGGGAACGTCTCGGTTACATATTGTAACCCTCGTTCCTTGAAGAAGGGAACGGAGACGTCACGTCCCCTCGCCATGGATCTGTACCGCCGCTAGGGGGCTCGGCTCCTCAGCGAAAAACTAATGAATGCTTATCCACTGACCTACTTATACTCGCACTGTTACTAGGTTCAGCTGGATATTAATCAGCATATGCCAATTTCATTGGTGTGTTTGTATACACGCAGAGTTTATTTGTCATCTCTAAGCGATATTCCTATTACGACGTCTCCGTTCCCTTCTTCCCTTCCCAGTTGACGATTTCATTTACACTGTAAATAGCATCTATGGCAGAGGATTGTTCAGCGCTCGCCTGATCGAGACGACTAGCATTTGAACTGAGCTCGCACAGGCGCTGTCTTTAGACAGAATTACGGTCCGTGCAGCGCGCTTCATGCGAGTTTAGAGCTCTTTCGCTTTTGCTGCGTTCAGGAATTCCTGTGCGGCAAAGAGATGACAGCGCATATGAAAACATTTCAATAGACAAGCTGCAGGCCGGGTGTTTGGAATTCATTCACATTTCCTTCTTTACAAACATGTTGCCAGTAGGTGGCGGCAAGTCACTGGTTTTATCAGAATCAGAAAGAGCTTTATAGCCAAGTACATTTGCTGTAAGGGATCAGGGTGATTCCGACACGTAAGATTCGATCAGAACATTAAAACATGAGGAGCCATGTTCCACAACAGTGGAAAGTTGTTGCTCTTTGCAAAACACATATGTAATGTCATTCTTGCATGTCTTATGAACAAACATATCATATCATAAAGCTTGTACATTAAGTTATTTTTCTGAATCGAGTTTGACTACTATTTTCGAATATTCCTTTATAAATAACTCTTTTCGGTTTACTTAAACTTTCTATATTGAGTTTTTTAAGTGATTTTGTCACCTCATAAGATGACTAACAGAGGGCTACTTTTAATAAGTTTTAGTGGGTGCTTTTCTTTTAGGACACAACAGACATGGGTAAGCAACATTTTCATATTTAAGATTATTGATTGTCATGCATAACATTTTTTATTAATTAATGTTATTTGCCTAATAATAATTAGAAACCTGTGCTCTTTCTAGTAGAGTTACCCTCAACTAATGTTTTTATATATTTTTTTATTTTTTATTTTATTGACATCTCCCATTTTTGGTTGATGCTAGACAAAATAACAAAACATCAGGAAACATCTGCGTGCAATGAAGGAAGGTGGAAGCTTAGTCCAAACGTAGAGCTTTTCAAAGAAAATACGGCACTGAAAAAATGCTATAGGTCTGCTCAGTACAGTAGTGTTAATTGCTGCCTCATTTGATTTTGAGTTATGACTATATTTCAACTCATCTTTCCTCCTTTGCCTTTCTCTTATTATTGGCTCCTTTAGGACCTGTGAAACCAGGCCAGTGTTGATGTGGACCAACAAATTCTCACACAACTCTGTAAAGACACCCCAAGTCCTTCAAGTTTTGGAGTCTCCTGAAGAAGGTCAGGTGCATGACTGTTGACTGTGAAGCAGTGACTGAAAACAGGTAATTAATTCATTACTGCTTAGTTTTTCCATTGTACAACTGACTGACACCCTACCTCTCTGCCTGAGATCATAGATGTCTTCTTTCCTGCATTTATCACAGTAATGGATACACATAAAATGGATTCACCATGTCGTGTTAAACTAATGAGGTTATTTTGTTTAGAGGCCTACAGTTGGAAACAGCTATTCTGCTCTTGCCTGCTCTGTTTAAGAAGGACCTGGGTGCTGTTTGAAGTTGAGGTGAGCCCTGAACAGCTGACTGCAGTGTGTGAAACACAATCTAATCAAAGCACTATTGTAACATAACACACAGAGGCACCGTTCGTGACAACTATACTATGATTTTAATGCAAAAGTTTTATGTTTGTTGATTTATACCAGGGGAGTCCAATTCTGCTCCTGGCCGTTCTCAGACCAGCCCATCCCAACACCTAAGATGAAGCTTAAAGGCTGTAAGGAGGGTCATCTTGTGCAATATGACAACACTGCTGGATGGACAGTTAATCACAGAGAAAAAGTGAGGACATCTTGACGGTTTCTACAAAGACACAGAAAAGACTTTACTTTCCAGCTCCAATCGATGACAAATCACCCAGCTCCCTATTACTCACCTTTCTCTAAGTTGATATCAATTGTTCTCGCTCTGCTGTGTAAATACCTACCTTCTATCACTCCTGTGTCTCTTCAGCTTCCATAACAATTGTCACATGATTCTTCAGAAATCATTCTAATACACTGTTCAAGAAACGTTTATTATTGATTATCAGTATTGAAAGCAGTTGTAATATTAATATTAACATTTTTGTAGGATTATTTAAATACAGATCCATTTGCAAGCTTTATTATTACACACAGGGTGAACACAGCGTAGAAACAGGAAGAGTCAAACAAGCGGCACCGGGGACATCAGAGGCAAAGGCAAGTAAATAATCCAGTAGGAGAAGCGTGGGTCGGCTATAGTAAATCCAAAACAGCAAAACACAGGGAAACAAGGAAAAACACGAATGGCTTGACAAAGGGAGAACACAGGATGCATCCAACATTGACCAGCATCTAAACAGGAAATAAATGAGACTTTTATACAGACATGTTAACAAGACTAAGGGGAGGAGCGAGTTAGCGGTCAAGGCAACAGACAAGGTGGGTGGAGACAACAATTAAATACTATGACAATGAATGAGATGGGCGGAGACGTGAGTTCATTAAAACAAATCCAGGCATGAAAACAGAGGTAAACTCACAGAGTTAGCTGGGCACTGGAGTGCCCTCCAGTGGCCTGAGCTGGCAACTCCAGCTGATAATGACAGCTACACTGTGTGTATTTATATATAATATATATTATACCATGACACTATCTTCATATTTCAAGCTTGTTTTATAAATAATGTGATGCTGATACGTTTATTCCCTGGTTTGTACGCACTCATTTTATATGCTGCTGAAATAAATAAATTAAAATATTTTGAAAGTGGGGTGTATTTTATTTTTCCGTAAGCATTTAGTACAGGAATTTGATGCTTTGGAGATGCAATTTGGTAAGAACTGATTAGTTATCATTCATTTTAAGTAAAGTCTTCATTTAGACGCATACTAATTCATCTATGGTAGTCATATATGGTACATCTAATGGTTCTGTGAAACACGTATTGACAAATGTGCTATTATGCTAATTATTTTTAAGAATATGTGCTATATTGTACCAAAAGAGGTTCCCCTAACAAGCCAAATAACTACTACAATAAAGTTCTATATGGTACCTCTTACGGTTCTACATACAGTAGCACCCTTTAACAAAGGTGCTAAATAGCACCTATAAAAATAGTGGTTCCCCTATGATTACGAGCCAAAGAACCGCGTTTGTTGCTAGTTCCAAGTTTGTTTACTAACTAAAAATGCAGGGATGTGATCTTAACATGTCAGTTCTTTAGGTGTAAAATGTTTTTGCTGGAAAAGTATTTTGATTGCACGTTGTACATTTTACATGATATTGTTTTATTTTAGAAATGGTTGAAAAGTGCTGCACAGATTTATTTACACATTTGTGAGTGTAAACAAGGCCAGCAGATCAGTGACCATGGTTTTTCGCTGATTGCAACAGACATTGTGATGAAACAATGCTACAAACTAAACTAACATATGAATGCAGCTTTATATTTTATCATATGTTTCCATTTGTATATTATATTGTTTACTATAAACAAATGTATATGTATCATCCTTGAATGTACTAATTACTTTTTTTTATCTTACAGAAATTTCTGAAATGATTCAAACTGTGAATGATGTTAGAAGAGGTAGTTATGCAGTGTCTTGAGACCTTTGCATGTTTAGCCCCAAAGCACTAATTGGAAAGACATGTTTAGTAATGATCTGATATTAGATTAATAGGATTAACAAATAGAGGGCATTCCAGGAAAGTAATCATTAATTTGATGACGAATGTAAATCATTTCTCAATAGCTTGTAGCCTTTAAAAAGAAGACAAGGTCAAAGTTTTGTTCATAGTGTGTCTGCATGATCAACCTTCATCATGGCTTTCAATGCGCTGTGTATTTGGAAAGGGCTCCTTTTAGTTTCTTTCATCTTCCTTTCTGTCCATGGACAAGCCTCAGGACCGTAAGTAACTTTGAATAGTTACTGTTAGTAACACCGTAATATCTACTTGCAAATCTTTTTGCGAAATTTGCACTAGAATGGGATCCTTGAAATAATGAAAGTTTTCTCAACTATACCATACAATAATTTATAAAAAAAAAATATATAGTATGATAGCACAGATAGAAACTGCTTGAACTGAAGTGCAGACAGTTCTATGCTGTCACGAACGATCAGGGAGGCAGTCGGATCCAAGTGCAGTGTATGTTTATTGAAAGTCACAGGAGAATGTAACAGGCTGAGGTCAGAAACGGCAGACAACAATGTAGAAGGCAAAACCAAAAGAGTTAACAGTAAACAGAGCAGTGGGTCAGGCGATCGACAAACAGAGTCCGGAGGGAAGAGGCGAGAGCGGTAAAGGAGAACGGGCGGACGTCAGCAACTGTAAATTCAGATAATGCACAAACAGAGAAACAGGGGAAAACACTTACAGAGGTGGTGAGATACACACGCAATGATGAGCGGGGAACCCTGAGAATTCTGGGGTATATATACAGGGGGTAATGACACTGGAGGGGCGGAGAACATATTAGTTACTAGGACAGCACATGAGGTGGGTGGAGACAAGGGTACACAGGTGACAGTTCATACATGAAATGGAAAACCACAGACACCGTACAAAGGAGGCTCAGATGATCATTACATATGCATTGTAATACAAAAGCAGTAGAACTGTGGGCAAATCAATTTCTTTTTAATATCTCTCAACAGGTCTTTCATGGTAACATTTCCTGTAGCGATCGAGTCGGGATCTGAAGCTAAACTGTGTGCAAGTCTTCTCAAGCCCAATGAAAGCCTTGTCATGAACATTTATCTGGTTTATAGTGACCAGAGCACTTTACTGCTACAGGAGAAAGCTGAGGAAGAATTCCACCGCTGCTTTACCATTCAGGTTTGCAAGCAAGAAATGTGCATTCACACATCATTGAACACTTTAGTCAATATTCAAAATAACATATCACCCAACAGACACCTCTGGTAGAAGCAGAATCAGTGCAGACAATCAAGGTGGAACTTCAGGGGAAGAACTTCAAAATGACTGAAGAGAGAAAAGTCATACTAAGACGTTACCATCATTTGACATTTATCCAGACCGATAAACCCATCTATACTCCAGGACAGACAGGTGTGTTTAATTTTTGAGATTTGAGGTTTAGTACATATTGTATTTGTTTCATTTGTTTCACATTGTTGATGGCATAGTGCTTTAATTTGATGTCATTAGTGAAAGAGCATTAGCACATTAGGACATATCCTGTTTGGTTTTTGGCGTAAGTAGCTTCAATTTAGTCAGTGCTTCTTTGATCAATAACTTAATTCATTTTCAAGTTAGATTCAAATGATTTTCCTCCCACGTTTCTCAGAGCCTCTAATGTTGCACTGCATCTCAGAAATGACAAGTGTAATCTATTGTTTAACATATCACTCATTTTACAGTGAATTTCAGAGTTGTCACCATGGATAGAAAATTTGTTCCCCTTGTTCAGAAGGTTTGTATCACGCAAAACAATATTTTTATATTCACTGTACCCCTAATGCACCCTGCAATAAATATATTATTTGCAAGTGTTTTTTGTTTGTTTTTTTAATGTAAATAACTGTTTATTTGTTTGTATGTTTTAGTACAGTGCAGTCGTGCTAGAGGTAAGCACATGACACCCATCTTTTATCCATCAAACATTTCACATATTTGTTGTACTTGCCATCATTAGATATTCAGTGACTACAGATTATTAATAATGGTCAGGGTATATGTAGATTACTGAAGCTGAAACTAGCTATATCAACTCTGTGTGTTGATATAGGACAATCAGAATAACAGGATTGGTCAGTGGACAAATATTTCCTCAACAAGGTGGATCTTGCAGCTTTCTCATGAGTTGAACCCAGAAGCCCGTCAAGGCATTTATAAACTGGTGGCTTATATTGGTGAACGGACGATCACACATTATTTTGAGGTGAAGAAGTATGGTAAGTGACAATATCACAGAACATGTTGCATCATTAAATCTCATTCACAACCTTTTTAAAAATGTATTCTCTATAATTGATTTCCAGTTTTACCCAAGTTTGAAATTACCATGAAAGCTCCAAAAGAAATAAGTTTTGGTGTTAGTGACATGAATATGGAGGTTTGTGGAAAGTAAGTAAAGGCTTCTGTTTTATTGCATAAAAAAATCTAAAACACACACACAAAAAAAATTAATAAATAAATTCTTGATCACTCAAAGCATGTACTTTATAGATACACATTTGGTAAACCAGTGGCTGGTAAAGCAAGAGTGGAGGTATGCCGGGAACATTTGAGATACATTACTCGAACAGACTTGATTTCACCATGTTTGGTTGAAACTGCTGAGGTGTGTCAATGTATTATTGCATATTGTGTAAAATTTATGAAAACATTTTCGTCATAGTCTTTGTATTGCATGTTGTTTAATGGGTGTGTTTGTGCCAGCAGCTAAGTTCAACGGGCTGTGCCTTGTTAACCTTGGACACAATGGTCTTTTTTAACTCGACAAATGAGAGATTTCTAAAAGAAGAACTTACTGTAACAGTGAATGTAACCGAAGATGGAACAGGTGACAGATCCAATCAGAACTCACATCCAAGCAGAACTTGCGTTAATATTAAAACTTAAAACCGCAAAATTAAAAAAAAAAAATGTTTGTTTGTTTCATCAGAAAACACAATGGGGAAATCTGAAACTATAAGTCTGACATATGAAATTGGTAAAGCTATGTTTACCGAGCTACCCAAAATTTATGAACATGGGTCAGTTATCCAGGGAAAGGTATGTCTTATTTCTCTCTCTACATAAATAGTGTGCTGCATTGGATTGTTTATTGATTTTCTTTCTTTTTTCCCTCTTAAACAGATTAAATTAGCAAATATAAATGGAGCACCTCATGAAAACAAAGACGTTTATCTTTTGGAGGGTAAAATGTGGTCCTCAAAACGACTACTGAATCTCACTACAGACAGCGATGGACTGGCCAGTTTCTCTCTTAATACATCTAGTCTTTCTAAAAGTGATATTAATCTAATGGTATGATAATGTTTGTGCACCCAATGTTTGATCAAGTGATGTCTTTGGTAATTAAAAATGAACAAACAGTTTTTTTTTGTTCTTCAGGCAAGTGCATATCCAAAGTTTCATTATCAGAGCTTTAAAAGCCCTTACTTCTCTACAGAAGAAAAAAAAATTCAGATTCTCCGACCCGCCACTTCATACACCCCAACATTAAGTGAACTGATTATAGAGACTATTGAGCAACCATTGAAGTGTGATGCTGAGTTTACAGTGAACATCAAGTATTATTTTGTTGGAGAGACTGTTGAAGACTACAGAACTGACATTGTTTATATAGTGAGTACAATTGCTGCATGTTCATTGGCTATGTACAGTATTCTAGTGATGCTTTCCTCTAAGATTTCCAGTTTGTCATCGAGTGTCTATCCATTTCAGTTCCTGTCCAGAGGTGTGATTGTTCGTCACGGATATGAGAAGGTTGAAGTGAAGTCTTCTAATGGAGCAGCAAGCGGCACAGTGTCGTTCAACCTGTCTGTTGATGCAGATCTGGCTCCTGCTGTGCAGATTCTGGCCTACTGTGTTCTGCCCAGTGAAAATGTTGTGGCTGATAGCAGACTTTTCATAACTGAGATGTGTTTAAAAAACAAGGTATACAAAAAGTTCTGAGATAATATAGATATTCCTGTCTTCTCATTTTAACACAACAAAATGGCTCTATTTTCATACAGCAACATTAAAATGTCACATCCATCTGTTGTCGTCACAGGTTTCTCTACAGTTTTCTCCTGCTAAAGCAGTTCCTGGTGAGATAAACACTCTCCAGCTCTCAGCTCAGCCTGGTTCTCTGTGTGGCCTCACTGCTGTCGATCAGAGTGTCCTGATCCTGAAGCCAGGAAAACGTCTGGATACTGACAAGGTTTACTTGTATACTTTACATGGATAAAATGAAAAATCTAACTTTAAAAAGCCATCTACATTATAATTGATATTTCCAATTACATATTTTTATAAAAAAATGTTTAAAATCATTTGCAATTTTTTAAATCACAGATCTTTAACCTGCTGCCAGTACGGTTTTGGACAAATTATCCTTATAATGCGGTGGATACACCAGAGTGCCTGGAAATTAGACCTCGTCGGGCTGTGTCACTAGACCGTGTTTATGAAAGCTTGAAGGTAACAAACTGATCATAAAATTGTTACTAATAAAGAGGAGAGAGTAGGATATTATGAAAATAAAGATAAAAATTGCATTTTAGTATTACACCATACCAAAAGAATATATATTTAAATTGACTTTGTTTTTCAATTTCTATTCTGTTTTATTTTGTCATTCATTATTGCTGATTGACAGAGAGTGGGATTGAAGATGGCAACCAATTTGCATGTGAGACAACCCCCTTGTCTGACATACTATGGTGTTACGTACAACAGAGCTTTTCACTTAAGTACGTATAATTTGTAATACGGTGAATGTTTAGTTGTTATATATAGGCCTAAATTGCAGAAAATGTTTAAGGGATCCTGAAAGCAAGCACTGCAATATCACTTTGTACTGCTGTTGTTGAAAAAGCAGTTTTTAGTATTAACAGCTTATGCCTAAAATGGATTAAGATGCATAAACAAATAAAAAGTGTTACAGATGAATAAATGCATGAATAGAGTCTGAAAAGGGAATTTACTAAGAATAAGTTCAGCCCTAGTGAAAGCACAGATTTTTTTTGCATGCTCATTTATCATTTATTGTAATTTTCAGGGGGAGAAACTGGCTATCCAATGGCACGATCTTCTCTTACACCCGTGGAGACAGTTCGCACCTTTTTCCCAGAAACATGGATTTGGCAGCTCACTGAAGTGGGGTACGTACATTCCATTCAAGGATACTCAACAGACTTTACATTTACAGAATTTCACATTATGAGGTTTATTTTATCACCATTGGTTAAAAACATACTATTATATGTATTAGTTAATATTGTTTATCATTCGCTGAAAAGTACTGTATAGTAAAAAATTTTAAATATAGTTAAATAAATAAATATTCGGAATATGGAGAAATATTGTCCAAAGGATGAAATTGGTCCTATAAGAGTGTCAGAACCCAGTATCAGTGAATAGATATGCTGATATTTTCTCTGGTAAAGCTCAGTTATCAGTTTGTTAAGCCTTTTCTTTAAATTTTCTGTGATTTCACCATTTCAGGAGATGACAGTAAAAAAAAGTTGCTAATGCAACTACAGTATAATATTTTTCCATAGTACCCTACATGCACCAAAGTTAATTGATCTCATCAACAGTTGAAGCGATTTATTAAATTTATTGTTTATGTGATACATCTTCCATCTTAATGTCCAGCCCCTTAAAGTTTACGCTGCATTTTACTATACTGTGCTGTATAACAGGGACTCTGGATCAGCTGAGGTTCCTATCACGGTTCCTGACACAATCACCTCTTGGGAGACGGAGGCCTTCTGTCTGTCCTCCAAAGGTCTTGGTCTGGCTCCTCCTGCTCAGCTGACAGTTTTCCAGCCCTTCTTCCTGGAGCTCTCTCTGCCTTACTCCATCATCCG
>JAUMHQ010000075.1:4842962-4866430 GCA_032361165.1 Enteromius paludinosus | reverse complement strand
TTAACTATTTATCCTGTACCGTCCCAATCCCGTGATTAATAGCAAAGATGACTCCCATCCTGCAGGAATCCCACGGGGATCCCGTGACCCGTGGGATTCCTGAAAAAATGTCAGCCTCTACTACACACGACTGTTTCCTGAACACGGTCCCATCTCTGTAATTTGAACCACGTTAGTTCGACAACATAGGGCTATTGTTAATGACGTCACACGCATGTCGTGAAGATATGCCTTCTGCTATTAAACTGATTAGAGATCTCCAGGATGCTGCTGTATTGAACATGACACATATTGACTAATTTATTATTTTTGTTTACTGTCATTTTGCTTTATTTGATCTTTGAATCATCGCTGGTTCCCTCTTACGTCATACTCTGAGGTTCCCTTAGCCTTTTTTGCGCATGTGCACTTTTCAAAAACAGCGTTTAGAATGGACGTGCAAAAATACATAACTAAATCGCTTTTTGTATTTAGATTGAATGGAAGATAAAGATAGTAATGCATGTTAGTTTGCTTCTTGTGACCAGAAGCATATTTAATATCTTACTAACAAGAAACTATGCTCCTAACCACAGGTCCAATGTTGTAGTTCAAACCACGTACGTTTGTGACGTTGACTGCAAATGTTTGTTTGAACTATTCTTTCGGGAAACACCAAATCTTTGAACTATACTGGTAACGACGGAACTTGCGACCATAGTAGGCTAACTATGCCTTTAGGAAACAAACCCCAGGTAATCTACAGGGTCTGGAGTGATTCTGGATGAAGGAATGGTCTCTTTTCTCTATCAGGTGTTCTCCTAACTCTTTAGGCATTGCAGGAGAAAACTAAGATCTGTTATATTGGGTAAAGGACATAGCAATTGGGTGCCAATAATTGTGGCCAACATGTATTGGGGAAAAACACTTACTTCATCATGAGTGCAAATGCAAGAATACCATACAAGCATATCACGATATAGAGCAATAAATTCATGCAAGCTAACATAACATAAATAACAACGACTAAAGACTTTGTGTTGCTTTCATGCACTTACAGTACATTACTTTCCGATAGGCTACAGTTGTCACGTATAAGATCAAACTGGAGTTGTTCGCTTCACATTTTTCATCCCAGAGCAATTAAAAACTAATTGGTCTTACTATCTCAAACGTGACATACCCTCTGGGTTTGAGCGCATGGAATAGCATTATAATGTAGATCAAATATGGAAATGAATAGTAGTCCTAAACACTGCACAATAATAAAACAACCCTAAAATAAAATGAAAACACTGTATATTCTGAGTATTTCTCCAGCAGTAATGTGACCAGTCACAGGCAGATTACTCATTAATTATCCCATGACTGTCGCAACACCGTCAACGCTTACAAACGGCTTACTTGCGTAATGTTTCACAGCAAAATGAAATATTACACATATAATAGAGTATCATCTAATGTTAAACAAGTAATTTTAACAGAGAAAATGCCTATGGCTGCGTATGTTACTGCTGAAGAAATACTCAGAATACAGTGTTTTAAATTTTCTGTTTAATTGTTTTATTTTTCATAGTGCCATTTTTATTGTTTTAATTATTGCTCAATGTACTGTTGTCATAAACACTTTTAAACACAGATTTTATTGCTCTTTAATGTGATGTTGTTTGTATGTCATTCTTGCATTTTTTAAGTAAAAAAACACATCTCTCTGAATGTGGATAGCGTTTAAATGCAACATGCCTTTTGCTTTCACAATGCGTCAGAATATCATTACATCATTTTTCCTAATTTTCATACCCGATTAATGATGAAAAACTGTGGTTAATGTGTTTTAATGAAACATCTATGATGAATTTTTAAGTAATCACAACAAATAAACCCGTGCTACAGGTGTTGCCTGTAACGCTGTAAGCATGTCCTGTCTGTGTTTTGTTGTCATTCTGTCCACATGCTCCTTATGTTTTGTTTTCATGTCATTCCCTCACGTGTCTGATCGTTTGTAACCCCGCCCCTGTCATTAGTGTTTGATTATCTGCCAGCTGTCGTTCCCAGGTGTATTGTCTTTAATCTTAATTAGTCTGTGTATTTATGTCACTCCCTGTATCAAGTTCAATGTCAGTCGATAACGTTACATGTGTGATTGTCTACTCTGCGTTGCTCGTCGTATGGATCCTCGTTTTCTTGTTTTGTTTGTTTAATAAATGTCTAGTTTGCACTCTATTTCTTCCTCCGAGTTCTCCCTGTTCGTGAGGAAGCACGAGTGCGAGTCTGTTCGGCCGCTCATCGTGACATTGCCATTCATTCAGGCATTTTCGAATGCGGCGCATAAAAAAGGTCCGTGATAGGTTAGAATTTTGTGAATTATTTGAATGAAAGATCAAAGGATAAACAATGCAGATTTATTTTCACTGTCACCTTTGGTCAGGTTTGCCAAGGATGCCAATATTAGTGGAGGGCACTGTATTTATATATATATATATATATATATATCATTTTTGTTTTTTGAGGGCACTGTATCATTTTTTTGTTATTCTTTTTTTTAAGCTGAATGAGACTGGCTGTGTTTTTGAGATGTTCCCCATTTCATTCTTCATCAGAAGATCAGAAGCCCGTTTCATGCCCCACTCTCTTGTATTCACTGCATCAGTAACTGAGAAGGGGACAGGTTTGTACTGTAAATTGAATGAAAACAAAATAACTCAAAGCACTGATAAATCAAAATACAATTGTGCATACTAGATGGGTTGTGCTTAAGATTTAACCATTTTGCTTTTTTATTTTTTCCAGACATGTCAATGGAAAGGTCTGAAAATGTTTTTTTGAACTATACAGTTGGTAGCATTAAGTTTGTTGACCTACCAGAGTTCTTTGAGAAAGGATCAGTCATACAAGCAAAGGTTTCATTGAATTAGTTTTTATTGTTTCTAAATAAGTCATCATTTTACATAAACATTTTTAATTTAATAATCTTCATCTGCTACTAGCATATGTCCTTAATGTGGTTTTCTTTTTCCACCAGGTTAAAGTGGAGTTCTTCAAAGGGACCCCATTTCCTAAATTTAAGGTTGTTGTTAATTATGACATGTCTCCGTCTCAAGAACTCATCACAGACATCAATGGATTGGTCAATTTCACTGTTAATACATCCCTTGCGATAACTACATTTATTCAAGTATCGGTGAGCTTATCATTTGTGTGTGTGTGCAGTGTTACAATATGTTATATATGGCCATCGGGATGTGATAGGCCATATATGGTTTAAATTTAATTAGAGTATGTGACATCATTGAGATGCTCGAACACATCAAGTAAAGGAGCACAGAAGACCTGCGTTCTGAGATTTCTTGTTATCTGAGGGATAGTTAAATATCAGTGAGAAAAAAACTTAAAACACGGTGGCAGCGATAAACTACCAGTAAGAAAAGTCTAAGACTGAGTTAAATTGCTGTGAGAGAGAGAAAAAAAGCAATAAAGAGTGATGACCATGGAAGGTGCTTTCGGATTGAAGCCTTTATCGAATTTTGACTGGAATGCAACGAACATACCAAAACCTTGGAAAGCATAGGAAGAGGAGTTTTCCCTATACATTGATTTGTCACTCACAGATGCGGATGACAAGGCTAAGGTAAAAGTTTTCCAATATCTAATCAGAGAAACCGGAAGAGAACTAAGTAAGACGCTAGGCGCTGCCCGCCCAGTTGACGGTAAACTGACGTTGGAATGCCTGTTAACTGCGTTCAGAAACTACTGCAAACACAGGCAAAATGATTGACAAGTACCTATATTACTGATTTGAAAGTGCTTGCTGACACATGCAATTTTGGATTGGCTAAAGATTCTCTGATTAGAGGTCAAATTGTATGAGTCAGACCTGACGCTTGATAAATGCGTAAGGTTTTGTAGAGCATCAGAACTATCAAAAGAGAATGTAATTATCACGCCACCGGGTGGCACTGTTCCCAGTGCTACCGGTCACACGCGATCTCAGTCAACTGAGTATTGATTGTCACCACCTGTTCATAGTTAGAACAGCTTGGTTAAAAGAACCACCTTGACAATCACACTTCGGCGGTGATCAAGGTAACATCATTCCTACTTGCCTTCTGCCTTACCTTCATGTTTACCACTGCTTCTCCATGTGTTATCAGATGTTTCTACAGCTTTAACCAATGACTGCACACTCTATCTTCAAGCATTGCATCAGCATTGCATCTCTCAAGCTGAAATCATATGAGCTACTTACCACTCTACTTACCTGAAAGGAGAACATAGATCATCCTGCGATCTACCTTCACTTCTGTTAAGTGAGAAACCATTATACTTACCTGTGTATGCTCACCTGCTGTACTCACCTGTCTCCTTAAAACACCATTCGCCAGCCCATTCACCACAAACAGTCTCCTGCACCTGTAAAGAATCCTCGGAGATAGGATTGAATCACAGAGATCGCACACTCACCTCACTCAAGGGAAAAGGTCTACAGCAGTCAGAGGGTTATATGAGCGAGCAACAGGAGGATCGATCTGGTGATCGCTGAACGATCTGCAAAATAGTGAATGGATATTCCATATAACTATTACTGCCCTTTTCACTTGTCATTCTTCAATAAATTATAAAAACTTACCTCTGCAGTCCGTCTCCTTATACTGAGTGTAACAGAATCACCGCCCAACAATCGAAACAACACTCCGATTTCCACAAACACTCAGTATGGAGAATGATGAGCTCGCTGAGCTGAGCGAAATGGAGACATTACTACATGCCATTGAAGGTTTGCAAATTTCATCACATGCTCCGTGTGCTTTGAATCGCCCGCCTTTGTATTCCGGTGAGCATGCTTCTTGTAAAGGATTCATCATGCAATGTGCATTACATTTCGAAATGCAACCTCATCACTTTCCTACAGAAAGAAGTAAGATCGCATTCATTATGACCCTGCTCACCGTACGAGCACTACAGTGGGCTGAAGCATTATGGGCTGGAGAGAGTATTCACCTGTCGTCTTACGATCAATTCGACATCATTTTGAAGAGGTTTTTAGTTCCGATCCATCACCAGTATCTGCACAGGAGAATTTACTACAATTGAGTCTTAGCGGTCTTCCGACGTGGTCTATGCCCAAACATTCGTGCACAAATGCTGGTATTACTGCGGAGCTTCAAACCACCTTCAAAGAAACTGTCCTACAAGACCAAAAGCACATCTGGTGAGTGTCGATTTCCTTAAACCCCTAACTAATGACATTCCATTGATCACTGTCAAACTGTTTGTTAATGATCAAGAGTTCATTGTCAAGGCTTTGGTTGATTCAGGAGCAGCAGGAAACTTTATTTCATCCATCCACGTGCCTAGACAGTCTCCACATCACCTGTCAAAGGAACACTACCACCTAACGAATCGCTACCATCCATGGTAATCTGCTGGATAAAAAGCCGGTCACCAAATGTACCACACCAGTGTTGCTACAAGTGGGCTGCTTACACCAGGAAACCATCTCCCTGTTGGTGCTTCGCAATGCCTCAGTGGACTTGGTGCTGGGTCGACCGTGGCTAATACGACATCATCCTCAGATGAACTGGAGGACAGGTGAGATTCTAAAATGGAGTGAAACATGTCTCACGAAATGTCTACTTCCTTGTCTCAAACCTCAGTCTCAGCAGCCTCAAGTTTTTTTTTTCGTGGCCAAGAAGGATGGAGGCTTACGTCCCTGTATCGACTACAGAGTCGTGAACCAACAAACAGTGAAGTTCGCCTACCCCCTGCCATTAGTACCATCAGCACTGGAGGAACTCAGGTCAGCACGTATTTACAGTAAGTTTGAGTGCATATAATCTAGTGAGGATAAAGGAAGGAGATGAGTGGAAGACTGCTTTTGTTACTCCATCAGGGCACTATGAATACCGGGTGATGCCGTATGGTCTTGCGAACTCTCCAGCAATCTTTCAGAACTTCATGAACGAGGTGTTCAGAGACATACTGAACCAATCTGTCATAATCTACATCGATGACATACTCGTTTACTCACCAGACATCTCTATCCACAGAGTCCATGTATTCAAAGTACTCCAGAGACTGAGAGAGCATGACTTGTACCTGAAGGCTGAGCAGTGTGCTTGCCATCTGACAGAAATTAAATTCTTGGGTTACATCATCAGCAGGAGTCGCCATGGAGACCGACAAGGTGCAAGCAGTGCAAGATTGGCCTCTACCCACAAATGGCAAGTCACTTCAAAGATTCTTGGGGTTCTCAAACTTCTATTGACGATTTATCAAAGGTTATAGTCAAATCTCTGCTCCACTCACTTCATTGCTCCAAGGAAAGAGAAAGAAACTTCTCTGGAATCCTGCCGCAGAGACCGCATTCAACCAGTTAAAACAGGCCTTCTGCACTGCACCCATACTCCAACATCCCGACCCGGACCTACCTTTCATTGTGGAAGTAGACGCATCAACCCTGGGAGTAGGAGCCGCTCTATCACAGATGCAGGGAACACCTCCCAGACTCCACCCGTGTGCCTACTTTTCCAAAAAATTAACACCTACCGAACAAAACTATGATGTAGGCAACCGGGAACTCCTGGCAATCAAGTTGGCCTTCGAGGAATGGCGCCAAACATACCATAACTGTCATTACAGATCATAAGAATCTCCTTTATTTACAAGAGACCAAGAGACTTAATCCGAGGCAGGCACGCTGGGCGTTATTCTTTACTCGCTTCAGTTTCAAAGTCACGTACCGACCTGGAGAGAAGAACACCAAGGCGGATGCCCTGTCCCGACTGCATAATCCCAATCCCATCACGGAAAAACCAGCACCTATCCTTCCACCCGAAATATTCATGGCTCCCATAGTCTGGGATCGGGATGACCAGATTCGACCGGCCACCATTCAAGAACCTTCACCTCCAAACTGTCCCAACCACAAGACCTACATACCCAGCACCCTCCGTCTTCAGGTAATCGAAACTGCTAATACTTCTCCTGGAGCTGGGCATCCTGGAACAAAAAGAACCCTTCAACTCGTTTCACAACGTTACTGGTGGCCTCACATGAATCAGGATATTGACCGGTACTTCAGAGGATGTGCAGTTTGTGCCCGTGTGAACACTCCCCGACGATTACCTGCAGGTAAACTAGTACCACTACCCATCCCTCAACGTCCGTGGACACACCTGGGCATCGACTTTGCCCCTGACTTGCCACCATCGGAAGGATTCACCACCATACTGGTAGTAGTGGACAGGTTCTCTAAGGCATGCAAACTTATACCTCTCGTCGGCATACCCACCGCCTTTGAGACTTCACAAGCACTATTCCACCATGTCTTCCGCCACTTTGGTCTTCCAGAGGATATTGTCTCCAACAAGGGACCACAATTTACCTCACGTGTCTGGAAGGAGTTCTTCTGACTCCTTGGGATTTCCGTCAGCCTATCCTCAGGGTATCATCCACAAACAAACTGACAAACAGAACGAAAGATCCAAGAAATCAGTAGATACCTCCGCACTTACTGTCATGATCATCAGGATGACTGGGCACGTTACTTACCTTGGGCAGAATATGCACAGAATTCCTTGAGACAATTTACCACTGGACTAACCCCCTTTCAGTGTTTCCTAGGTTTCCAACCTTCCAACCCAATTTCAACCTGGAGAAAAGGTCTGGTTGTCCACCAAGGATATCAAGTTACACCTTCCCTGTAAAAAGCTAAGTCCAAGATTCATAGGTCCATTCACTATTACACGACAAATAAATGAAGTAACGTATGAACTCCAACTTCCTCCAAATTACAGTATTCACCTAACCTTTCATGTCTCTTTGCTAAAACGCCATGTAGAATCTGTACTTTGTCCTCCAGAGAACGAACTCCAGGAACCTCCTCCTGAGATCAACCCAGATTAATCCATCTATCAGATCAATGAGACACTGGATTCCAGACGACGAGGGGGTCGGATCAAGTAGTTAATCGACTGGGAGGGATATGGACCTGAGGAGAGGTGCTGGGTAGACAGAGATGATGTACTGGACCCAGCATACCTGGAGGAATTTCATCACAATCACCCAAATCGTCCAGCCCCTAGAGGTCGAGGTAGGCCACGATGTTGACCTAGAGTGCCAAGAGTCGCTCCTAGGGAGGGGGATGATATCACGCCACCGGGTGGCACTGTTCCCAGTGCTACCAGTCACACACGAGCTCAGTCAACTGAGTATTGATTGTCACCACCTGTTCATTGTTAGAACAACGTGGTTAAAAGAACCACCTTGACAATCACACTTTGGCAGTGATCAAGGTAACATCATTCCTACTTACCTTCTGCCTTGCCTTCATGTTTACCACTGCTTCTCCTTGTCTTATCAGATGTTTCTACAGCTTTAACCAATGACTGCACACTCTTCAAGCGTTGCAACAGGAGGATCGATCTGGTGATCGCTCAACGATCTGCAAAATAGTGAATGGACATTCCATATATCTATTACTGCCCTTTTCACTTGTCATTCAATAAATTATCAAAACGTACCTCTGCAGTCCGTCTCCTTATACTGAGTGTTACAGTAATGACCATAGAGGGACAGAAAGCTAAAGACGTGCACACAGTAAAGACAATTAAACATGGTCAGGGTGCCAAACAAACTCCCACATCTAAATGTAAATTCTGTGGAAAACCGCATTAGTGGAAAAAACTGAGTTGCCCAGCTTATGGAAAGCAATGCATAAAATGTGGCAAGCTGAACCATTTTGCTGCCACATGCAAAACAAAAGAGATTAAGAGAAAAGGAATAAACAGTGTAACAGAAATAGAAGAGAAACTGTTTCAGGAAATCCTAAGCCTTAGTTCGCAAACTGTTTGCAACAATGTTGATAGGAGAAAGACCAGTAAAATTTCAACTAGACTGCGGAGCCAGTTGTAACATAATCCCTATTCAGCTGTTAAACCCTGTTACAGTGATAGAAAAGACTGAGCAGATTCTGGTCATGTACTGTATAATAAGAGCACTCTGAAACCAGTAGGAAAATGCAGAATAAAAATAAGAAACCCTAGAAACAGAAAATTGTACCGGCTGGAGTTCATTGTGGTGGAGGAAACCTTGTCAGTGCCCCTGCTGGGAAACGAGGCAGTGCAAGCAATGGATCTGGTAAGAATACAGCATGAAAATATAACTGCAATTGATGATATTGTTACCACAGAAAGACGCAGAGAAAAGGAACCATGGGACAAGAGTGACATGCGTAGGGAGAATGCTGATGTATTCGATATATATGGATGCCTGGAAGGAGAATATAACCTAGAGGTGGAACCTGCAGTGAAATCAGTGAGGCTTCCAAAGCGAAGAGTTCCTGTGGCACTAATGAAACATCTAAAAGATGAGCTGTGAAGCCTTGTTGAGAGAGGCATTATAGCCCATGTGGAAAAGAGCGCGGATTGGATTAGCAGCATGGTGGTGGTGGTGAAGAAATCATCCAGTAAACTCAGAATTTGTATTGAACCAAGACCACTTAGCAAAGCTCTGAGACATCAACATTTTCCCTTTCCCACCAAAGACGATGTTCTACCTGATCTGACCAAAGCGAGAGTCTTTACAGTGTGTGATGTGAAGGTTGGGTTCTGGCACATAAGGCTTTCAGAAGAATCAAGCTATCTCACTACCTCAGCAATGTGACAGGTAAAGATTGATTAGAATGCCCATGGGAATCAGCCCGGCTCCAGAAGTGTTCCAGCACAGGTTGACTCAGGCATTGGAGGGAGTTCCAGGAATTTGGATAATAGCAGACGACATCATTGTCTGTGGGGAAGGCGACAACCATGAGGCAGCTGTAAAAGATCATGACACAAAACTAAGAAAACTTCTGGGCCGTTGTAGACACAGAAACATCAAACTAAACTTTGACAAACTCAAGCTACAACAGAAAGAGGTGCCATACACTGGACACAGACTGACTTCAGAAGGACTAAAAATGGACCCAGAGAAGGCTAGATGCCCAGGCCAACAGATGTGAAGGGACTCCAGAGATTATTAGGTATGGTGAACTATTTGTCAAAATTTTGTCCGCACTTATCAGACAACTGTGACACATTGAGACAACTGACACACAAAGACATGACTTGGGAGTGGACTGATGTACATGTAGATGCATTCAACAAATTAAAACAAATGACTGCCTCAGCACCTGTGTTGAAGTACTACAATCCAGAAGATGACCTGGTTCTTCAATGTGGGTCCTCAGAGACAGGCCTGGGCGCAGCACTTTTGCAGGCAGGACAATCAGTCGCTTATAGCAGCAGAGCTCTTACAGCCAAAGAAAAAGTACATGCACAAATAGAAAATGAAGGCCTGGCGATCCTTTTTGGAATGGTGAAATTTCACCAGTACACCTATGGCAGAAAAGTAGAAGTACATTCAGACCACAAACCCCTTGAAACCATCATTAGAAAACCATAACTTAATGCAGCCAAGAGATTACAGAGAATGCTTTTGAGACTGCAACGGTATGCTGTCTATGTGCCAGGTTGACTGATGCACCTAGCAGATACTCTTAGCAGAGCGTACCTACCATAGTGTGCTGCAGATGGATCAGTGGAGACAGAAACTGAGACGATCAACATGTTGCAGTACCTGCCCACATCAGAGGGAATTCTACAAAAGATACAGAGTGAAACTGCTAAGGATGAGACATTTCAGATGTTGCAGCGAGTGATAGGTCAGGGATGGCCAGAGGAGAAAACTCAGCTGAAGGAATAGATAAGACAGTTCTTCTCTATGAAAGAAGAGTTCAGTAAGCAAGATGGAGGGATTTTTAGAGGAGAGAGACCTCTAATACCAGCACAGCTGAGGACAGAGATCATGGAGAGAATTAATGCGTCACATCTAGGAGTGGAAAGCTGTTTACAAAGAGCAAGAGACTGTGTATACTGGCCTGGGATAAGTGCTGCTATTAGAGAATACATAGGGAGGTGTGCTGTTTGCAGAATTGTGGATGTGCAACAGCAGAAAGAGACAATGTGTGCACATGACATTCCGGTAAGATTTATTCTTATTCAACAACAGAGCATATCTCATCACAGTTGACTATTTCTCCAAATATTGGGAAATTGATTATCTCCCTGATACCAGCTCAAGCACAGTGATACACAAGCTAAATGCCCATTTTGCACGACACGGGATCACTGATACAGATAACGGGCCACAATATTCCAACCATACAAAAAAGAGTTTTGCTTGGAAATTCAGGCATGTGATGTCATCTCCAGCATATCCGCAAAGCAACGGCCAAGCCAAATCTGCAGTTACAATGGCCAACCCAGCAAACAAAATTACGTAACTGTTACGTAACTGCAATGTAATCTGGTGACCAAAGTTTCATGGTAGCGGAAAAGTGAAAGGTGCCTATTCGTTGCCAGTTCGTAAGGATGACGTCGTGGCAACGTCATGCAATAATAGTTTTGTGCTAATCAGTTGGTGCTATTTTCTTTTTATTTTATTCATTTTCTATGGGCGGACATGCAGTTTAATCTAATTTATGTCCTCATAATATGCCCAAACTAACGTAAAGGCTGTTCCAACAGCTGTGAATGATGAATACAGACTCTAATTGAATTCAGTTTATTTATTTTGAAAAACACACAAACATGAACTGTAAAATACACTCGAATTATTAATAAAAACACAGGATAAACAGTGAATGAAAGCAGCAAAGATGTCCCGTAACGTTAGACAGCATCATTAAACAGAAATGCTAGCGTAAGCTTTGCTACCAGACATTTCAGATAATAAAGGAAAAATACCATAATAACAGTGGTATAAATATTAACAAAAGTACTTAAAGTAGACTGTAAATGATATTACTTAACCAATTTGAGGCAGTTGTTCAACTTTTCTTTGGTATAACCGACAAAAAACTGAGAAATATCAGACGCGTCCACTCCTCTTCAGCAGCTGATGTTCCCGGTTGTCATGGTAACTCACAGACAACAGTGGACTGGCTAACGGTTACTTTTTTAAAAAACAAATATATTGAAAAGGGTTTTAGCATCTTTCAAGAGTTCAAAATCTTTGTTTTATACATTTGTTCAACCTATTTATTTATTATAAATTGTGTCACGATTGAGTCCACGGGAAACATGCGGATCCATTTGCAGACATTTATTGAAACACACAGAGTCGAAGTTACAGGCAGAGTCAATCAGCGGCAAACGGAGACATCAGAGACAACGGCAAATAGAATAATCCAAAGTTCGTGGCGTAAGTCAGGCGATGAGGCAAACAGTGTCCAGAGGAGGCTTGGGTCTAGATCCATGGAAGCAGAGAAACACAGAAAAACACCGGAAACACGGGAAAACACTGATGGCTTGACAACGGGGAAAATAGACGTACATCCAACACTGAGTGGCTTTTATGCCGGGGGATATCTGGGTGGAAGTGAACTGAGCTGTGGCAATGATTTCAACATAAAATTTCGGGTTAGAACATACAGAAAAGAGTACATGAATTCATAATAAAAATCCGGGAGTGAGAAGCAGGAAAAAACACACAACAGGAGTTCAGGGCGCTGGAGTGCCCTCCAGTGGCTCCCAGCCACCCCTGGCTTAGGAGCCGGCAGGAACGACCTCCAGGGCGGGGTAGATGGTGGAGAAGCCCACTTAAGAGATGTAGGCGGTGGCAAAATATGTTACGTAACTGTTAGGTTGTGTGTTAGCTGGTAAACTACTGGGAAAAGCTAAGAGAGCAAAAGCTGATCCATAACTGGCTATATTAGAGCACAGGAACACTCCATCTCAGGGATTCAGTGCCAGTCCTGCCCAAAGACTCATGAGCAGAAGAGCTAAAACATTACTGCCGACACGAGACAGCCTCCTGCAGCCAGGTGTTGTCAACACAGAACATGCTTTACAAGTCAACCAACACAAACAAGCTAACTACTACAACAGAGGAGCAAAAGATCTTAGACCTTTGCAGGAAGGAGAACAAGTAAAAGTCCAGTTGGACACAAAAGGTAGAGCACACTGGACACCAGAAAAGCTGGAATGAATGACCAATAACCGATCAAACAATGTCAAGCTGGAAAATGGAACTGTTGTACGGAGAACCACAGAGAGCAGACAGACGGAACACAACTGTTAAGTTTGATCAGACTAATCATCCAAATGAGGAACATGCAAAGACAGTACCAGAGACACGCATAACACGCACACACCATTCAGACACCAGCAAGAGCATTGTGATAACGAGAAGTGGCAGCATAGTTAAGAGATCAACACACTTGAATGATTTTGTTTAAATATGTTTAATTGTTCTTAAGACACTGAAGTGCAGTATACAGTGTTATGTTGTTATGCAGAAATTGTAATGTCACGTTGTTTCTTTCAGTATATAAATCGAAATAAAAAGGAAAGATGTTACAATATGTTATATATGTGTCACGAATGAGATACATGCAAATCCATCTGCAGCAGGTTTATTCATACACACAGAGTAAAGAAACAGGCAGAGTCAACAACGGCAAACGGAGACATCAGAGACAACGATAACAGAACAATCCCATGTACGTAGCGATGGTCAAGTGATTATCAAACGTTATCCAGTGGGACAAGGCTAGAATGAGGCTTAGGTCGAGAACGATACACAGAATAGAACTCAGGATAACACAAATAGCTTGACAAAGGGAGAACACGGGATACATCCAACAATGACGAGCAAATTACACAAAGACAGCCAACTTAAATACACATACAAGCAAGGCTGAGGGTGGAGATAT
Source organism: Enteromius paludinosus (assembly GCA_032361165.1). Taxonomy (NCBI): domain Eukaryota; kingdom Metazoa; phylum Chordata; class Actinopteri; order Cypriniformes; family Cyprinidae; genus Enteromius; species Enteromius paludinosus. The sequence goes on along the minus strand of JAUMHQ010000075.1, from coordinate 4,852,695 downwards.
GGATATGGTGGAGATATGGATGAGTGTCCATGAGAACAGACAAGGTGGGTGGAGATACGAGTTCACAATAAGAGTCTTAGACACAGAGCGGAGACATAACTTCCCAAGTCCTTTACGGTGAATGGAGTACAAAGAGGCAAACACACAGTACAAACATGGAGCTGGAGTGCCATCCAGTGGCTCTCGCTGGCACTTCCAGCTGGATCGTTACATAGCCCCCCCTTTAAGGAGCGGCTTCCAGACACTCCAAGCTTTGGAGCCAGCAGTGACGCCCACCAGGGCGGGGCAGACAGTGGAGAAGCCCACCAGGGCAGCGCAGGATCAGGAGACCGGACAGCAAACAGGAGCACAAACAGGTTAATGGTGGCCTCTAAGGCCAAGTTCGTACCTGTATCTGGTTCGGGGTGTATCTGGACGACTCCTGGGTCTGGTTCAGGGCTGGATAGGAGTCCAATGACCTCGGTGGTCGGTTCAGAGTGGGGTGTGAGTTATGGCCTCCATGGCCGGTTCAGAGAACCGGACTGGACAAAGGCTTTAGTGCCTGACCTACAGAATCTAGAGCTTGAAGGGTCCGCTGAACCCTCCTGGGGTTGTGCAGCCACTGACAGAACCTCTGGTAAATTAATGTCACTGGCAGGCTTAGGTGGCTCGGGCCATGGAAAATCCAACATGCTGACTGACTCTGGTGGATCGTGCCAGGGTATATTCTGTGTATTGAAAGGGTTCAGGAGAGCAGTGTGCAGCCCACACAAACTTAGGACGGCAACCACCATAACGGCCAGCACAAACGACAGGGGAACAGTCTCTAAGATAGCCTGTGCAGAAACCCTGGTCACACTGGCAGCCCTGACTCACATCAATGGGAAATCCACTAAACAAGATATTAGTCCTTTATACCTTGATATACGTCCTCATGTGCAACACTCACAAAGCCCTCTGGGAACACTGGTGTGACGTCCGTGGTGGCTGAAGACAGATGCTGTGGCTCAGAGGCGGCGGCCATCTTGTGCGCGGGCTCGGGAACGGCAACCATCTTTGTGCACAGACTCGAGAGGGGTGGCCATCTTGTACGAAGACTCGGGAGTGGTGGGCATCTTGTGTGTGGACTTCTTAAAGGCCATCTTAAAAGCTGGTTCAGGCTGAAGCTTTAACTCCTTGGGAAGAGACGAGAAAGACAAGGGTCGCAACTTATCGGGCACGGACGAGACGTCGGAGTCAGGTTCCTTCTCTCCCACAGTGAGAGCAGATTCACAGACCCAAAGCACAAAATCTATGAGCTCGGCCAGAGTCCACTCCGGATTTTCCTCAGGCAAACTGTAGAGGATTTCTGCATTGAACCAGAGAAAAAAACAATCTTTAATCTTTGACTATATGACTGTTGGCAATAAAGTCTGCAAAATAATACTTGATGTCTCGACCACACTGATAAATCAAGCAGAGCCGGGACAGGGAAGTTCGATTATAATCCCGCCGTGGCGGGACAGAGAATCTTTGCGCTGGAGTGCCATCCAGTGGCTCTCGCTGTCACTTCCAGCTGGATTGTTACAAGATGGTCAGCGGAAAGTGACATACCATACATGGTTAAAGTGTAATTAGACATCATTGAGATTCTCAAACACATCAAGTAAAGGAAAAGCACAGAAAACCTGCGTTCTGAGATTTCTTTTTAGTTGAGGTATAGTTGAATATCAGAGTGAACTAAACTTAAAACATGCAGGGGTGTTGTAGTTGGGTGAAAAGTGGGACTAAATTTCCAGGGCCCTAAGTGGGGGGAGAGTAAAATGTAATTTTCCTTTAAATATAATTTTAAGATCGCAATAAATGTTGTTAACTAATGGAAATGGAAATATTTGGGGTAAATGCATCAGTTGATCATCTAAATGGTGTCCAAGTACATATTGTGATGATCAGCTGGAGTTTCCAAGCCACCTTTCTGGTTGGCACACCAGCCTCTGACAAAGTTAGAAATTACATGATTCCTTGTTTGCATAGCCCACACCATTTCAATAGTATACTAATTCGAAAACTAAATAAATATTTGTTATTGGACTATAATTGTCTAACTTTAAAGGCTCAATGTCATACAGGTTCATTAGGATAGGCTGTCATATTAGTAGCAAAGCTAACTTGTGAAACGCAGGGCACTCAGTTTCAGAAACAAATAAAACAGAAATTCTGAGAATTTTTGTTATAAAAGTTCTTCCATGACCACTGCTTGTGCATTGAGGCCCTGAATTACCTCCATGAAGTTAGCACCCCATAAAAAGAAATAATGTCTAAAACTATGCTATTTGTTTGTGCTGATTTGTGCAGCAAAAATGATTGTTTTTTACTGGTTTGGAGTTTAAGATATTTAACATTATTTTTTTAACTTTGACTTCACATTCCACCCCATATTGCCCAAAACGCTTCAAAGCTGCACAGTTAATTTGTGCTCCATTTGTGCCCGTTTGTGCAGTTAAAACAAACCTGGTATCTCCTTTTTGAATATAATGGGGAAAAATACTTGTTTGGGATTGTTACGTAATTCTCCACCCCATATCGTCTAAATCTAGCCAAAATGTGTCATTCGTTTGTGCTCAATTTGTGCAGTTGAAATGAATGCCACATATATTTCCCCTTTTTTTCGAAATAACAAAAACAATACTGGGCAGTGACGTCACTCTCCACCCCACTTCGCCCAAATCGCATAAAACTGGTGCCATTCGTTTGTGCTCAATTTGTACCATGGGGGCAAAAAAAAAACTAAAATCTTAACTAAAATCTTTAATCCATATCCTGTCACTCTGGTTTGTGCTATTGCTGTGCTAGCTAGTTTCTGTCATCGGACAAACAAATTTGTTGGTGACTTAAGCTCAAAGTATAACAAAAGAGGTTAGTATTTGTTTTTGTTTTTTTCCATTGTGCATCACAGTAACCTTTGCAACTCAATAATATGCTAAAACAAACATTGTATCTTCTTGCTCGATTGATAGACAATGAAAATGCCGGGTACGTTTGTTTAAATGTGTGCCAACTGCTTTACGCACAATGCAAATCATAAAATATTTGGCGCATTCTGCAAGATATGAAGATAACTACAGCATATTTTTTCTCGGAAGAAGGTGCATAACCAGTGAGGCAAGCAAGGACATATGAGATGTGTTTCTTTTTGTTCAAAATATTTTGAAAGCAATTTATCGAAGAATTGTTTTAACTACCTGACGAATTGACAGTGTCACAAAGGTTAAGGAGTCTTGCGAATCCAGTGATGCGCTCTTGAGAAAGTGGCCTCCAATTAGTTTCCCTTTTTTACAAAACACAGCTATTTTTAATGTGAATGTACTTAAATAAAAGAAATATTAATTAATAGTTTAAAATATTGTTTCAGCATTTATAAGGGAAATAATCCAGTGATCCTGTCAGCGCCACACAGTTACACATTACTAACAGACAACTTTCATCTTCAGAACAAAAGTAGGCCGAATAAATTTAAATTTTCAAAGTATTAAAGCAACATCAAACTAAGATCTGTATGTTTAAGAGGGAACTCGTCTGTTTCTTACTATATACAATTTTAGATACAATAATACAAATATGATTTAATGTGCTTTTGAACTATATAGAGAAACGGTGCTTTGACTTGAGCAACACAATGAACACAGATGCTACCTATATAGTCCTCGCTGGAGTATGTGACGTGATGTGTGTTATCTGCAGGGGCGATGGATCACGTTAATACCAGTAAAGTTTCGGAATGGTATATGCAATCAAATTCACTCTATCCGACCTCTGACAAATTCATATGATTTCTTCTAAATCGATAGTAGAAATTAGCACAAATTAAAATATGCTATAAAACACCTTGTTTATTTCTAAGAAAGAGAATTAGATGCAATGTTCATTTTAGCGGCTCGAATCGAGCACAAACGAACGGCACCAGTTTTTTTGCGATTTGGACGAAGTGGGGTGGAGAGTGACGTCACTGCCCAGTATTGTTTTAGTTATTTCTAAGAAATGGAAATATATTTTGTTCATTTCAATGGCACAAACCGAGCACAAACGAATGACACCTTTTGTCTAGATTTAGACAAAATGGGGTGGAGAATAACGTAACAGTCCCAAACAATTTTTTTCCCCATTATATTTAAGAAGGGCTCGGAGATACCAGGTTTGTTTTAACTGCACAAACAGGCACAAATCGAGCACAAACGAACAGCACTGGTTTGGAGGGATTTGGACAGTATGGGGTGGAGAGTCACGTCACTGCCCCAAATTGTTTTTGTTATTTCTATGAAGTGGAAATATATTTGATGCTCATTTCAACTGCACAAATCGAGCACAAACGAATGACACCCGTTTTTTGTGTGATTTAGACAAACTGGGATGGAGAGTGGCGTCACAGCTGTGAAAATATTTTGGTAACGTATATCGAAGGAAAACAGATATAGTGTTTGTTTTAACAACACAATTGGGCACAAATTGAGCACAAACGAACTGTGGAGGAACTTTGGAGCAATTTGGGCAACAAGGGGTGGAAAATGACATCACACGATTTAAAAAAAAAGTTAAACACCAAACCAAACACAAATCAGCGCAAACGTAGCACAAATAAATGGCATAGTTTTGGATATTATTTTTTTATGGGGTACCAACTTCCCAGAATTTGGTGCTACGCCACTGTGTGTGTGTTAGTTTTGTTTTTGTGCCACTTAACAGATGCTCTCAATTCAAAACAGTCTACAATAGATAAATTCAAGCATTATGAGGTTTTGTTTATGAAATCCATTTACCAGGACAAATCCTTAAGCATTCAAGGATGTCTGTGTTTATATTAGTAAGCTGCAGTTGGTTTCTCTGATCATTTGTATTACTGATCTGCTCCTGACAGGCATATGCTTCATTCACCAATCAGTTTGGTGCTCCATTCAGTTTTGAACCTGCACACAAACTTCTGCAAATAAAACCCAAAGAAAGCCAAGAAAAAGAAAGTCAATTGGTTATAAAGGCTCTAGAGGAACCACTGAAGTGCCAGGAGGAGATCTCATTAACCGTGCAGTACACTATTGCTGGAGAGACTGCTGAAAGTGGTTCTGTTACCATAGTCTACCTGGTGGGTGAAGAAACTAAGCTGAACACTCCAAAGCCATTTTTTCATTCTGCTATTTTATTCACCGTGCTTTTAACTTTTTCAGGTTTCATCTAGAGAAGAGATAGTCCACCATGGCTTTAAGAATGTCAAGGTGAAAGTCTCTGATGATGTAGTGGAGGGTGAAGTGAAGTTTACCGTCCCTGTTCGTACACAGATGGCTCCTAAAATGGAGTTTCTCGCATACTGTGTCCTGCCCAGTGAGACTGTACTAGCTGCTTCCAGGACATTTCAAATTGAGAAATGTTTTGAAAACAAGGTATGCTGGTTGGGTTCATAACAATAAGGTGGTTGCATGTATGTCAAAAATGTAAGAATGTACAGTCTTAATTTTGCAGTAATGAACAGCTGACTGATTTCATCAAATAAATATGGATAGAATTTTATTTATAAATTACTATTTAAATTAAACATTATGTATACGCTCACAAACAAGGCGTTTATAGATGCACCTGTAAACTGTTTACTAACGCATAACAATGGTTTATAAAGGATGAAAGAAATGCTTACTAATGCTTGACTAATCATTCATAGTGTGTAGTTATTATAAAGTGTTACCAACATTGGGTATAAACGCTCAAGAACAATGCATTTATAGCTGCACCTGTAAAAGCTTACTAATGCATACTAATGTTGGAACAATGGTTTATAAAGGATAGATAAAGTATTTATGTGTAGTTATTATGAAGTGTTACCAAAGTATTTAGTAATGTTTTGTAAAAATTCTTGCACCACTGTGTGTCACAGGTGTCTCTGCAGTTTTCTCCAACTACAGCTGTTCCTGGTGAAGAAAACACTCTCCAGCTCTCAGCTCAGCCTGGGTCACTGTGCGGCCTCACTGCTGTAGATCAGAGTGTCCGCATCATGGAGTCGGGAAAACATCTGGATGCTGTCAAAGTAAATTATATTTCAGACCTGTCTTCAGTTTTTACCCTTCTCAAAAAGAAATTCCAAAATCACTGTATTTTTATTCCATTCTTTGCAGGTTTTTAACCTGTTGCCAGCCAGGCTTTTTCCATATGACATTGAAGATCAAGAAGACTGCTTTATTATTAGATCCAAAACAAGTTCTCAGTCTTCCCCTCCTTTACCTTCATTTACACCAATGCCATTACACCGTTACAGTTCAGACAATAAAGCAGATGCTGTCTATATGAGTTTCAGGGTAAGTTTTTTAAGTCTTTGGAATTTGAGGTTTGTTTAATTTAAAATGTTTATTGTTGTTAATGTTTTGAGACAAAAATATACATTTTGATGAGTCTGAATTACTTTTTTAGTAACAGATATTGTCTCTTGCCTTTTTACATTGTCATCTGGATAAGAACATGGGATTGAAGGTGGCGACAAATTTGATTATTAAAATACCGTCCTGCATTCAATTTAGAGATGTATATTACCAGAGAATGTTTGGTGGTAAGACAACTGTTTATTTTCTATTTCTCTGTATATGTAACATGGGTATGTCTAAAAATAGACTGTAAAGTAAATGTCAAAATCCAGGTTTTATGGGTTTTGGTTACACATCATCATATGGAGGATTAGCAGGAGCTATGCCGGGAAGTGTTGGAGCAGCTCCAATGCGTCCAGCTGGTCCAGTGGGTTCCATGGGTCCCATGGGTATCCCAAGTGGAATGGTTCCAGAGTTTCAAATGAGTCACGTGGGTCAAGGAATTCCACTTGGAGGAGCTGTAGGAGCAGGAGGTCAGGCATATGATTGTTTCCATATGTAAATATTTATATATTTAAAATTTTTTCCTACTTGAGATAATCATCCATACAAATCTTAAAATGGCCTTAAACAATTACTAAAACTGAGAAATAGTTCATTTTCAAATGTATGCATATTTTTTGGGGTTGGGGCAATTGTGAATTTGCTAGGGCTTAATTTTAATTACATAAAAGTTTATATCTAATGTGCTGTATGGTTTTATTTTCATTTACACACAAGCAGCTCATATTCAAGTGTTATCAGTGTCTCAGAAAGACTGTGTGAGTGTGAGCTGTATGTACACACAATTATATATATATATATGTGTGTGTGTGTGTGTATGTATGTATGAATGTATGTGTATATGTTACAGTACAGTATAAAGTAGTAAATTTTCATTTTTTTTCAATTTTCAAATTTTTCAACTTTTCATCAATTTCATGGAGCAGGTATAGGACCTGGGATTGGTCTCATACCTCCACCCGAAGAAACAATTCGTACATTTTTCCCAGAAACTTGGATCTGGGAACTTGCTGAAGTTGGGTGAGTGAACAATGGGTTAAAAAGTCTGAAGGTGCTACCCACCCCCTTAAAATATTTTTGAAGCTCATTTAGTATATGTCATGTTAATAAATGCAAATTTCTCTTCAGGGACTCTGGATCAGCTCTGATTCCTGTCACGGTTCCTGACACCATCACCTCTTGGGAGACGGAGGCCTTCTGTCTGTCCTCCAAAGGTCTGGGTCTGGCTCCTCCTGCTCAGCTGACAGTTTTCCAGCCCTTCTTCCTGGAGCTCTCTCTGCCTTACTCCATCATCCGTGGGGAGATCTTTGAGCTGAAGGCCACTGTCTTCAACTATCTGTCCAAGTGCATCATGGTGAGACTTCAGACTCAGTCTTATCCAATCATATCAGACATGCCACTAATCATGTGTGTTTGACTGACAGGTTAAAGTGACTCCAGCTCCTTCCTCAGACTACACTCTCAAAGCCTCCTCTGATGATCAGTATTCATCCTGTCTGTGTGCTAATGGAAGAAAAACATTTAAATGGACCCTCACTCCTTCTGTTCTTGGTGAGTTTTCCAGTTTGAATCATTGTTTCTCAGTCTCTGTTGTATCTTCACGTACATGTCTTGTGTTGTAGGAGTCTTGAATATTACAGTCAGTGCAGAGGCAGAGGCGTCCCAGACTGTGTGTGACAATGAGATTGTGAGCGTCCCAGAGAGAGGACGCATTGACACAGTCACACGAAGTCTGCTTGTACAGGTCAGCACACGTCAACCAGCTCTCAGACATCATCTATATATGATCCTAATTCTGCTTATGTCAGTATGATGTGTTCATGTTTTATGCTGCAGGCTGAAGGAACTGAAAAGACAGAGACCTACAGCTGGTTACTGTGTCCAAAGGGTTTGTATACAATTATTTTGATGTATAAGCACTAGGGATGCCCTTGACTAAAGATTTTTCAGTTTTAACTAATGCTTTGTTTTTGGCTTAAGAGATCAGTGATGTGTTTTCATAAGGTAGGGGCCTGATGTCTTGCATTTTATAGCTATATCTTGCGGTGGCAGATCCTGACATGGACATAGGCAGCTGCCTAACTCTGCTTTCTTCTCTTCTATCTAATTTTAGGTGGTTTCTATGGAGTTATGTTAATGACAAATGTTAAGAGCACAGATCTGCCTTAAAATATAAAGTGTTATCTTATAAATTGGATCTGCACTCACACATCACTGAAGACTAGAATAGCTTTTTTAGTGATGACAAGATGAAGAGAAGGTTTATCCCGCTAAATGGAAGTAAGCTGATTAGTCACATAGTTATATATTTTATTATTTAATACTTATTTGAGTTCAATTATATTTAGTGCATTTGTATTTAGTTGTTTTTTGTGTATAGTTCAGTTCACTAAATGTGCTTCTGAAATTAGTGAGGGTCCTCTAGTCTTAAATGCACATTTTGTGTTATAATGAGAGGATTTGACTCTTTAACAGAAACTGGTGTGATTGCAGCCTTTAGATACGAGACAAAAACAGCATGTACTCTCATGAGGATGGGGAAAATGTTTTCATTTGAGTGTTGTTTTCATGTATGTAATATGTAACATTTTTCATAGCATCTAATTTATTTGATTTTATGCTACGGGCTATTGATTGTTTGAATCTAATTGGCTGAAGAATGTGTGATATGGACATGTAATGCGGTCAAGTCCTGCCTGGAACTACTATAGCCGTGCATTTACCTGAAAATTATTGCAGACCATAGAGCCTTCGTCAGTCAATCAGAATCAAGCATTGAACAGCCCTGTAGTATATATATATATATATATATATATACGCACATTTGGTTTTGGTCACATTAGAAATAGTACATATTTAATAAAGACGGCCCGTTGTCAATTATTTCTTACGACGGAATTTTAGTGCCACAAAGCAAAACAACAAAAATCTATAACAACGAGATTAAAGTCGAAACTACAAGAATAAAGTTGTAATATTATGAGAATAAAAGTCGAAATACTACGAGAATAAAGTCAAAACTACGAGATTAAAGTAGAGAAAAAAAAAAGTTGAAATGTAGTATTTATGCTGCGTCCGAAATCGCAATACTGCTTAAGTAGGTACTACATTTAAAACTGAAAGTACTACATGACCGTTAAAAGAGTACATTCTATAAATAGTATGAATGGAATTCGGATGTACTGCATCGGCCATATTGATGTTGTCACGTGTCATGTGTCGTCACAACAGCGTGAAAATGTAAACTTTCAATAAGTCATCCGGTTTGTTTAGATTGTGTTAAACAAGTGTAATTTCATCACAATAAACAATGTTTTTTTCCTGAGGTACGTACACTTGAAATGAGCCGCGTCTCAACTTTCCGCCATTTTTCG